>JAANYP010002880.1:4979-30676 GCA_020465985.1 Centrapalus pauciflorus
CAAGACTTAAGGAACAGCTTAGGTAAAACAGCTTAGACACACAGATGCTGTTTTACAGAAGACTTGCATGCATGAAGATCACACTTGCACGTTCACTCTTGGTTTAAGCACTTAGCTTTCTTCACATTTCTTTCTGACCTTAGAAGCTTCCTTTTATACTCACTTAGAGGATCTCAGAGAAACATCTTCATTGGACAGAATGAAAAGAAAAAGTCTTGTTGAAAAGACAACATAACCTTTTCTGCACCTTTCTGAAAAGCAGACTTGTCTTCATATGTGTAGAACTTTTGTCTTTTTACTTTGTCTACTGTTGCATTGCCTTTAACTAATTTAGGAATGTCAACTTTGCGTCTTTCTTCCCTGTAAAGGCCTATTTTGATATAAGAAAAAGGTCTGTCACCCTTTTTCAAATATCCTTTTGTCTTCATGTTACAGAACAGCGTGGGCAGGCTGAGCAGTTCTGTTTTCCACTTTGTCTTCGACTTTGTAAACTGATCTTGTAGTCAAAAACAATACATGATGACTTGGAAACAAATTCCATAAAGTGTTTAGCCTGTTCACAAAGAACGAGTTCTGTTCACAAAGAACAGAACACTTTAAAAATGCCCAAGCTGCTCAACAGTGTAGAGCAGCGTAGACAGTTTATGTCCAGCCTGTTCAGCAGACAGAGCAGCTTGGACAAACTGTCTTAGTTGCAACACATGCAACATATAGAACAGCTTTAGACTAATATTGCAAATCATTTTCAGGTTTTAATAAGGCATATAACAGGCCTTAAATTCAACCTTCAAATGCATCAACAGGTTTGATTATAAAATCTCCCCCTCAGATGTAGAACAGGTTTGACTGAGGCCTTTTTGTGCCTAACAAAGCTTCACTTAGATCCTCTGAGTGAGTATAAAAAGAAACTTCCAAGGATTGAAAGATTAAGCCAAAAAAAAAAAAGCTAAGTGCTGAAACCAAGAGTGAACGTGCATTCAAAGTAAGTCTTTCATGCATGCAAGTCTGCTTGAATAAAACAGTACTCAGTGTCTAAGTTGTTCTTGTTCAAGCTGTTCCTCACAGTCTTGTAAACACAGTGAGTGATTCTTAGTGAGTGTATCCATTGTAAGTAGTTTAAGTCTGTCTTAGGTTAGTTAAACATACTGTTGTATATGTCATCTCAGCTTGAACCTTTCCGCATTCAAGCTCGTTTGTAATTAACATTTGTTGATAATATATACAAACATTGAGAAAATTGTGTGTAGTTTTTAAATTGCTGTATTCACCCCCCCCCCCCTCTACAGTTTAAGGCTATATACTTGGGTAAACTTCCGGGACCAACAGCATGCCTAAGTGAATTCTAGTGCATCTCTAGAATTCCATCTGACCTTAACGATGGGTATGCGACTGTGCTTCGATCCTTTGACCTTACGGTCCATGGTTTCTACCGGTTCTTCGATGATGCGAAGTTTATCATTTAGTTGAATCTCTTCCACAGGGGGGGGGGGAATCAAGTAGAAGTTGAAATCTTGTCAGGTTGTTGCACCAAAGTCACTTGAATATTGAAGAACACTTGAAAGAACAAAAGTTGAACAATCTCTTTGTTGTGTGAGGCCCTTGGCCGTTTTTTAGAGGGAGAAAAGAAGAGGTTTTTAGCTTTCGAAATGTATGGAAATGAACACCTATTTATAGAGGAGAAAAGGATCTTGAAATGATGGTGAAAATGGAGGTTGAGTGTGAGAACTTGGATGAATTGAAAGGAAGAGATGTGATTGTGATTGTGTATGGAGTTGAGTATTAAAAAAATGAAGTCAAAAGCTACATTTGTACTACCTATGGGCCAGATTTTGATGACGTATTTATGATGTATTTTCATTTTTTTTATATAAAAGTATTTCAAAATGTATTCTTGTATTTCCCTTTTTATGTAAATTCATAAATACTTTTGTATGCGTATGTTTATTGAATTGTTTTAGTCTTGCATAATTAATGTTAAGTAAGTGTATTAATGAATGATTAGTGAACTAATCTTTATTTAATTATGTACTTAGTTGAATTAATCCATCGTATCGCAAATTGTAACTTCCTCGAACTAACCTCAAATGCCACGTAAATAACAATTTATCTGTGACATAAGATAATAATCCCTACACTATTTCCAAAGCACATACGAGGAAACCTGATAATTTTAAAACATTATTTATACAATAAACAGTCACGGATATCCCTGAATATATCACAACTATCCGAAGTGTATATATACAACAGTCCGCAAAGTATAACTGCCTCTACACGGGGTAGCAAACAACTCCTCAAGTAGATATAACAGCAAACCTACTTTGGTCCAGCAGGCCTACCAACGCTCCGATCACCTAAGACATACACAGCAACACACACAGGTCAGCTAAAGCTGGTGAGAATGCAAGCGTTAGCGTACGATTATGAAACTCAATAAATAAAATCGATAATAAAATGTTCAGCATTCTCTACTAAACAAGTATATGAGATCCCACAAAGTAGCTCAGATAGGTACTCAGCTCGTGTGGATGAATCCACGTACCCAAATCCCTAGACCGCACAAAGCAGTCGTCAGGACTCAAAAGGGAATCGGGAGCGACCCAACCCCTGCCCAGCCGTACGGTTTAGTATCTCGATAGCTCAAGTGTCTCAAATCTCATATTATAAAACAAAGTTCACAATAGCCCAGTAATACATGCATGATAGTATCTCAATAAAAAGCTTGTAATAAAAATCATACCAATCTAGTAAAAAGCTCAATAAAAGATCATGCAAGTATAAATAAATAATCGTACAAGTATCTCAAGAAAAACATGCAAACTCACCTGCCCAGCTAGCTATACTATTCTGTCTCGGTTCCCTGCCCTTTCCCGACCCTATCAACCCGAAACCCTGAAATCGCAACATATAACTCAATATTACAATCTCAACCCAACGATTCTATACACAATTCCCAACAATTCACGCGACCCCAAAGACCCGAACACAAGACTCAGATAACCCAAAAGCCCAACCCGAAATCCCGTCGCATCGCGGCCACACAAACCATCGCGGTTACGCTGACCATCTCGGTCGCGGTCGCGCTCATTTCGAACTGCCTGTGATCACTCAAGAACATCGCGGCCCGCGATCAAGGGATCGCGGCCACTCTCACGGTCGACCAACAACAGCTCTGCTTTGTTTCTTGCACTGACCAAGGATTTAATTCCCACTCACTTACTGTTCAATTTCCACCAAAAATATATACTCGAATTTACTCAACAACAATTACAAACTCAATTAAACCCTTTTCATCATAACTAACAACATTAACCCACGAATTTGAGCCCATATTTACCTCAATATTCAAGGAAGATGATGATGAAGGAATTTGGAAGTTTCAATCCAATTCAGATCTTCAATTGAAGATTTGTTCACTGCTGGAGCCTTAAAACACACACACACAACACACTTTAATCTGAGTTTTAGACATGGAAGAATGAAAGCAAACACCCAAAGAGCTCCTCTTTTATACATTTTGGACTAAAACTCGGTCCGGCACCCAATATCCGATCCCAACCTCGAAAATACAAATTTATATCACTGGGTCCCAAATTAAAATCATTAACCAATGAAATAATTCCACGTATCTATCCCAAAAATGGGATGTTACAAGTCCTCCCTCCTTTTCAAGATTCTGTCCTCAGAATCTAACTGGAAGTATAGAGGTGAGGATAATGGCTACGCATCTCTGACTCGGCTCCCTTGTGGCGCTGGTACCCTTATGGTGCTTCCACTGCACCAATACTAACGCCACCTCTTTATTACGTAGCTTCTTCACCTTCCGATCTGTCACTGCTTCCTGCTGCTCAGCATACTAAAGTCTATCATCGACCTCAATCTCTGTCAAAGGCACTCGCTGGTCATCACGGGCTAAGCATTTACGGAGATGACTAACATGAAACGCATTATGGACTCCCGATAACTCTGGAGGCAAATTCAGGCGATACGCCTGGTCCCCGATCTTCTCGACAATCTCGAATGGCCCAATGTAGCGCGGGCCCAGCTTACCTCGTCTCCGAAACCGGATAATTCCCTTCCAGGGTGAGACGTTCAACATCACGGAGTCTCCGACCTGAAACTCTAACTCGGAAATCCGGCGATCCGCGAAACTCTTTTGGCGACTCTGAGCTGTCCTAATCAGTTGCTGAATCATAGCGACCTTGTCGCTAGTCTCCTGAAGAACCTTTCGCCCGCTGATAGGACGTTCCCCAACCTCTCCCCAACACACTGGAGTCAAACACTTACGCCCATAAAGGGCCTCGAACGGAGGCATGCCGATAGATGCGTGGTAGCTGTTATTATATGCAAACTCGACAAGCGGCAAATGAAGATATCAGCTACCCCCGAAGTCGATAACACAAGCTCGTAGCATATCCTCCAATGTCTAATTAGTCCGCTCTGTCTGACCCCCTGTCTGCGGATGGTAGGCTATACTCAGCTGAACTCGGGTGCCCAACTCTCTCTGAAAGCTCTGCCAGAATCGCGACACAAATCGGCTATCTCGGTCAAACGTGATAGATCTCGGAACTCCATGTCTCGCAACAATCTAAGTGATGTAGAGGCGCGCCAACTGATCCATCGAAATGGTCCCGCGAACGGCCAAGAAGTGGGCGCTCTTTGTAAGCCGATCGACACTAACCCAGATCATATCATTCCCACGAACAGTCCACGGGAGTCTCACTATGAAGTTAATGGTGATATCATGCCACTTCCACTCTGGAATCTCTAATGGCTAAAGTCTACCATGAGGCTTCTGATGCTCACTCTTCACTCTCAAACATGTCATACACGCTTCTACATACTTTCTCACATCCCTCTTCATCCCTGGCCACCAGTAATGAACTCGCAGATCTCGGTACATCTTCGTGCTGCCCGGATGGATCGACAATCTAGACTTATGGGAATCATCTAGAATTAGTTGCCGCAAACTGCCTACTCTGGGGACCCACACTCTACTTCGAAGGGTCATCAATCCTCTGTCATCTCTACGTAACAACGCCAGCTGACTAGCTAATCTCTCTCTCTTTGCACATTCTCGCCTCTCAGACCCTCCTCCTAAGCTAACCGCAGACTATCAATCAAAGTCGACGTGACCTATAATCGAGAAGCTCTGGACGTAACCGTCTACTCATAAGATCTCCTACTCAAAGCTTCTGCCACCACATTAGCTTTCCTCTGGTGGTACTGGATGTCACAATCATAATCCTTCAAGAGCTCCATGATGCGCCTCTGTCTCATGTTCAGCTCCTTCTGACTGAACAGATACTGTAAACTCTTATGGTCAGTATACACTGTAAAGCGTGTCCCATACAGATAATGCCGCCATATCTTCAAAGCAAACACTATGGCGTCCAACTCTAAATCGTGCACCGGCCGGCTCAACTCGTAACTCCGAAGTTGTCTCGAGGCATAAGCAATCACATTGCCTCTCTGCATAAGTTTACACCCCAACCTGGTATAGGAGGCATCACAATAGACAGCAAAATCCTCATAACCCTCTAGAAACGCTAGAATCGGAGCCCTACACAACTGATTCTTCAACTCTAGGAAAGCACTCTCCTGCTCCTCGGTCCATACGAATGGCACTGACTGCCTGGTCAACATCGTCAACGGTACTGCGATCCGCGAAAAATCCTCGATAAACCACCGATAATACCCGGCCAAACCCAAGAAGCTGCGAACCGCAGACACATATGTGGGCTGGCCCCAACTCATAATAGCCTCAATCTTCACGGGATCTACCTTAACGCCCTCGCTCGTCACCACGTGGCTTAAGAACTGCACCTCTCGAAGCCAAAACTCGCACTTCGAAAACATGGCTTATAGCCTCTCTCTGTGCAAAGTACTCAAAACCTCTCTCAGATGCTGGCTATGCTCCTCGCTACTCCTCGAGTAGATCAGAATATCATCAATAAACACAATCACGAAACGGTCGAGCATCGGCCTGCAGACCCTATTCATCATGTCCATGAACGCTGCTGGGGCATTAGTCAGCCCAAACGGCATGACTAAAAACTCATAATGACGATATCTGATCCTGAACGCAGTCTTAGGCACGTCATCGTCTCTAACCCGCAACTGATGATACCCGGAATGCAAGTCGATCTTCGAGAAATAGCTAGCCCCTGAAGCTGATCAAAGAGATCATCAATCCTCGGCAAGGGATAACGGTTCTTCACCATTACCCTATTAAGCTAGCTCTCTGTAATCTATACACATGCGCATCGTCATGTCCTTCTTCTTCACGAATAACACAGGGGCTCCCCACAGAGAAGAACTGGGGCGAATGAACCCATGATCTAACAGATCCTGCAGCTGTGTCATCATCTCGCGATATCGGTAGGAGCTAACCGATACGGCGTACGCGCAATAGTAACTGCCCCCGGAACTAGGTCGATCCTGAACCTCAACCTGCCGGTCAGGCGGCAAACCCGGCAACTCGTCTGGAAACACATCAGGGAAATCTCTAACTACTGGCACATCACTGACCTCCCTCTTCTCCTTCTTCGCATCTACCACATACTCTAAATAGGTGGCACACCCCTTCGCCACATACTTCTGCGCCTGCACCATCGACACTACACTTATCTCCACTTTGCGCCTCTCGCCGTACACAATCGCTGACTCAGACTCAGAAACGGGAATACAAATCATCTTCTTGGAGTAGAAGATATCTGCATGGCGCTCTGTCAGCCAATCCATCCCTACAATGGCATCGAAACTGCTAATCTCCATAGGCATCAAGTCTATGGAAAATCGGTGACCGTCTATCTCTAAGGCACAATCTCTATAAATACGGCTCACTAATACACTACTACCATCAACACGCTCAATAATAACAGGCACAGATAACTCAGATGAAGGCATAGAAAAATAATCACAGAAGGAGGCAAATACATATAAACGATCAGATCCCGAATCAAACAAGATAAAGGCACGTAGTGCATTAAGGATGAACGTACCAGATACAACATCAGGCGACTCACGTGCCTCCTCAGTAGTAGCTTGAAAGACCCTACCACGAGCCCGCGGTGCTCCCCCTCCCCGAGGTGCTGAAGATGATCCAAAAGCTCCGGCCCCACTCGAACTCGATCCTGGGAATCCCACCCCTGGATTCGGGAAATTTCGAGACATATGGCCTGGCTTCCCACATCGGAAGCACAGGGACTCCTGAAAAGTGCAAATAGCAGCAGTGTGACCAAACTGGCCACATCGAAAACATCGGAGGTGCTCCGGGGCACACGACCCTGCATGGCGGTGATGGCACCACTGGCAATCTCTCTTCCCAGAACCCGAACTGTCAACTCGACTCCCTGAATCTCTGGATCCTCTACCACCACTCCCTTGACTCTGACTCTGACCCTTCCTCTGGCCCTAACCTCGCTGTCTCTGCCCCTGCTGTCTCTGCCCACCCTGACTCTGTCCCTGACTGACCCCAGACTGCCCCTCGCTCCGACCATGATCTCGCTGAACTCTGACCTCCCTGGCGACTCTCTCTATAAAATCTCGAGGTCCCTGAATTCTGCCCCTGACACGGCTGCTCAATACGCTGTCTCTGGGGAGCCGACTGCTCCCGCTGTCTCTCAACCTATCTCTCCCGACGACGGGCATACTCCATGGCAGACGCAAACGTGGGGTCGCGCAACATCCCCACGAACTCTCGGATATCCGGCCTCAGACCCTCGATGTACATATTGACCTTTCGGTCCTCTGTAGCTACCTGATGTGGCGCAAACTGTGCTCTATCATTAAAGATATCAATATACACCTGAACAGATCTTGATCCCTGCTGCAGATGGATAAACTCCCATTCTAACTCTCTCCTTGTATCCTGCGGACACTACTGCAGCTCAAACTCTATCTTAAACTCCTCCCAAGACATCAAGTAGGCCTCGTCAACTCCCTGAGCACTAACAACTGAACTCCACCATCGCAATGCTCCTCCCTTCTGAAGGACGGCCCGTCATAAAGTCCTTAAAGGACCCTCGCGATGGCTGGCTAGATGAAGCACCAGCCCCTGAACTCTGGCCTCCCTCAGGCGGAGGCATAGCACCTCGACCCCTACCCGCACCCTGAACCGGAAAGCGATCCTCTAAGATCTGGCCTATCATAGCATACAAGTCAGACCGACGCACAGGCTCGTCGTCCCTATGGTCATCACCATGAGGCCCGCTGCCCTGACGGTCCATAACAACCTGCATCATAATAAAATAACAACACGAATTAACTCTACATAACACTAAACACTACTCGTTCATCACCTAATATTCTACTTCGGATTACAATCCAAGGATCTAGACTCTGTGGTTTAAGCTTAAGCATCCACTAGATACTTAATCTCTTAAACCTCGGCTCTGATACCAAGCTTGTAACATCCTCGAACTAACCTCAAATGCCACGTAAATAACACATCATCTGTGACATGATATAATAATCCCTACACTATTCCCAAAGCATATACGAGAAAACCTAATAATTTTAAAATGTTAATTATACAATAAACACTCACGGATATCCCTGAATATATCACATCTATCCGAAGTGTATATATACAACAGTCCGCAAAATATAACTACCTCTACACGGGGTACCTAACAACTCCTCAAGTATATATAACAACAAACCAACTTCGGTCCAGCAGGCCTACTAACGCTCCGATCACCTGAGACACACACAACAACACACACATGTCAGCTAAAGGTTACCGTACGATTATGAAACTCAATAAATAAATAAACTTGAAAATAAAATGTTTAGCGTTCTCTACTGAACAAGTATATGAGATCCCACAAAGTAGCTCAGATAGGTACTCAGCTCGTGTGAATGAATCCACGTACCCAAATCCCTAGACTGCACAAAGCAGTCGTCAGGACTCAAAAGGGAATCGAGAGCGACCCAACCCTTGCCCAGCCGTACAGTTCAGTATGTCGATAGCTCAAGTGTCTCAAATCTCATATTATAAAACAAAGTTCACAATAGCTCAGTAATACATGCATGATAGTATCTTAATAAAAAGTTCGTAATAAAATTCATAACAATCTCGTAAAAAGCTCAATAAAAGATCATGCAAGTATATATAAATAATCGTACAAGTATCTCAAGAAAAACATGCAAACTCTCCTGTCCAGCTAGCTATACTATTCGGTCTCGGTTCCCTGCCCTTTCCCGACCCTATCAACCCGAAACCCTGAAATCACAACATACAACTCAATATCACAATCTCAACCCAACGATTCTATACACAATTCCCAACAACTCACGTGACCCAAAGACCTGAACACACGACTCACGGAACCCAAAAGCCCAACCCGAAATCCCGCCGCATCGCGCCCGCACTGGCCATCGCGGTCGCGCTGACCATATCGGTCGCGGTCGTGCTCACTTCGAACCGCCTGCGATCACTCAAGAACGTCGCGGCCCGCAATCAAGGGATCGCGGCCACACTCACGGTCGACCAGAAGCAGGTCTGCTCTGTTTCTTGCACAGACCAGGGATTTAATCCAAACTCACTTACTGTAACAACCCAACTTTTAGCCCAACTAAATATCTGATCATCGAACCAATAATGTAATTTTATTACATTATTTGAATTTATAATTTAATTAAGTTATGAAATATTTAATTGAATTATATAATATTATGAATTATGATTTAATAATTATTAAGATAATTAAATAAAAGATATATAAGATACGAAAGTAATAGTGGGTTAAGTAGCAAACGTAACTAGTTGAAGTATATAAACGGAATATAGAAACAGAAAATCAGATTTCTCTCTTTCTCTATACTCTCTCTCTAGACTTTCTCTCTCTACTCTCTCTCTAAGATATCTTCTAAACCGACTGTCGGATTATCAAGATTTATACGTCATCGGGAAGATTACGAAGAGTACTACAAGATTATGGTGTTGCATGTATGATTACACACGAATTTGAGGTAAGAATTTACGTTTTAAGTTTTATATGTTCGGTTTTTAAAAGATGAATTCGAATTTAGTGTTTTTATATGATTTAAAGTTAGATTTAATTAGAATGAGTATAATATAAACGAATCTAGGCTAAATATTTAGTATATATATGATTTTAGGCTTGAAAATGTAAGATTAAAAGCTGTAGATGATGAACAAATTCGAGATGCCAAGAACAAACTCGAATTTAGCCAAAATCGAACCAAGAAATCAGTTTTTGACCTTAAGTTCGAGATTTTGTTCGAGATTAACCCCTAAACTCGAGAAATGTTCGAATTTGGTGATAGATTCGAACCAGAGGTTCGAATTTAACCATGGCAATCGACTTTATTCATAAACTCAAGTTTGTTTCAACTTTAGGCCATAAATTCGAATAAGCCTTCGAATTTAACCCCATTTGCTTCGACTTTAGTCCTTAAATTGAGATATGTTTCGAATTTGATGTTAAAATAGAATTGGATTTCGAATTTAGCTTTGGTATTCGACTTTAACCCTTAAACTCGAAGTAGGTGTTCGAAACTAACATAAGGATTCGAATTTGAGCTTAAGATTGAATGTAATGGTTTCAAGTTAGTAAATGGGTTGAATTTGATAATATAAGTTAGAAAGGATGTCATCAAATCTAGTTAATGAGCTTTGAATTTAGCATGTAACATTGAAACTACTCTTAAACTTGAATATTTTGAATAAATCACATGATCAACACATAAAATGACAAAATAATTAACTTATGGATTAATATATATATATATATATATATATATGATGATAATATATATATATATATATATATACAAACATCTTTAGAGAATATAATAAACAAAGAATAACAAATGAAAGAATTAGATTGATGATCATGTTATCAAATTATGGATTTTGAGATTAAAAGATCAATGAGCAAACATTGAGCTTATGAATTGAATGAACACTGAATATATATTATTCAGATGATATAAAGACTAATAAATATCAGAACTGATATTAATAACAGATTGAGCAACAAGATGGCGAGCATCTGAAAATCTGACATAAGTCAGATAGTGGTTCTAATCCACTACAGATTGTGAGCAACCGAGCCAGAGCCAGAAAGTAAAAGAGCACAAATAGCCAGTAACTGTGAGTTGTAGATTTCACTTTAACTGCATATTATGTGAATTGAGACTTTTGTTGCATGATCCTGATTTTATTGACATTCTGATCTTGAGCTTATTGATTTATATTATCATAGTATATTTACTATAATTTGTTGAGCTGAGCATTTATTCTACCAGAATCTATTTCATTGATGAGTCATTTGATTGTTAAGCTTAACTCCATCACTATTGTTCAGTGTTGGGTTAATGTTAGGCTTATGATGTGCTGATTTACATGATGAAAGCACAGAGGGTAGCTAGATGAGCATTCCGATGATATCCATATAGAGCTTTTACTGGTAGCTAGCCCAGTACGTGGCTGATCCCCACTAATGATGCGTGTGTATGGATTTATCATCATCCGAGCATTCCTTATGAAATTGTCTAAAAGTTTCAAGAGCAACAACAGTTTTATAACTGGGAGCTGAGCAAAGTCGCGCATCAAAAGAGCATTAATTGGCCAATGACCCTTCGAGATTGAGCTGTGCATGAGCCTAGTGCAGTGCATATAGAGCTGAGCCGTGCATGAGCCGAGTGCAGTGCATGTGCTTCCGCGTTCATAATTGCATGTTAAATGTGAAATTCTGCATTGTCACTAAGAAATTAAGCTTACCCATTGTTGCATTATTTTTCAGGTAAAGGCAAAGGATTGGCTGGACCTAGTTCATAGGTCAGGACTTGAAAGAGCTTGAAGTGCATTAGAACCTGTTCCAATTCCTTGGTACTTGATCAAAGATAGAGCTTTGGGGTTTGGGCTAGTTTACATTTTTGCTTTGATGAAATAGTCTAGAAGTCTGTACCTTATACTTAGTCTTTTGTCTCTGATTGTAATTAACTTTTATTCCGCAACTGTTAATCTTATCTTAGTTTCATGATTGATATTGCGTTGCTACTGGGCCTTGACTTGAGACCTTTGAGAAATCATAGGGTTTCACTGGATGGTATCAGAGCAATAGTTTGAGTGAATCATTGTATTACGTGTAATACATGATCTCAAACTTGTGCAATGCTATAGTATCAATCATGACAGGATGGCTTGAACTAAGATAGGTTTCAGAGATTAGTAGGACGGGGCATGAAAGGGTACAATGTGCTAGGCTAATGATCTAAATACTTAGTGATTTTTATTTCAGAGCTATGTCAGGAGAAGGTGGACCATCAGGTGGCATGACCCCAGAGCAAGTCCTGGAAATGATGCAACAACTAATTACCCAGAATAATGAGCAACAAAACAAGTTTATGTTAGAGCAAATTGAATCAATAAAGAAAACTGAAAAGAGAAATAAACATAAAAAGAAGCAAACTGAACAGTCAAGTGAATCGGAATCCGATAATGAGCATGTCAATAAGCGAGTTGTGCAGACAAAAGGCTGTGGATTTAAAGATTTCAAAGCGAGTGGTGCCTTAAAGTTTGAAGGCACAGTAGATCCAATACAAGCGTTAGATTGTATAAGTCATACTGAAGAGATCTTCAGTATCTCAGAATGTCTGGACAGCAATAGAGTTAAGTTTGCTACAACACTGTTTGTTGGAGCTGCTAGAGCCTGGTGGAAAACACAAAGGAGCATCTATGGTGAGGAAGCAATTACGACATTGGACTGGGAGCAGTTCTTGGAGATGTTCAACGCCAAATACTGTCCAACAGACAAACAAGACGAACTCGAGATGCAGTTGATGCAATTGAAACAAGGAACTAAGACTGTTGATGAATACGAGCATGAGTTCTCGAGACTTTGCGGCTACTCGTCATATCAAGTAGCAACAGAAGAGCGTAAGATAAACCGATTCAGACTGGGTCTGAATCCAACATATAGAAGACAAATGAGTAGCATAAAATTCAAAACGTATCTTAGTATAGTGGAAGCAGCAAGAATGGTGGAGCGGGAATACACAGATTCAAGTTGTGAACCTGTTATAATGGCTATAAGTCCTACATGTCCATCTCCACCTAAGAAACAGAAATCTAGTAGATTCTTCGGTTCATCAAAGTCCAGTCAGCAGCAGTCACAAGCATCCTCTACACCTCAGAAGACTAGAGTTTATTCCATACAGTCAAGAGCACGACCGTGCAAATGTTGTAACAAATTTCATAACGGATGCTGCAATCCTGGAGATGTGACCTGTTACACTTGTAACCGGATTGGACATGGAAGCGATGAGTGCCCAGAAAGAAATGACGTATGCTACAACTGTGGTGAGCGTGGACATTATGCTAAGCATTGCCCAAATGCATGTGTGCTTACTAATTCGGAACAACCAGTTGGCAGAGCAATCCAACAGAGTACTACAATGATACCTACAGCAAAGGCGCGAGCTTTCCATATAACTGCTGAAGATGTTGAGGAGACACCAGAGACGCCAAAAGACCCCAATGGTAACTAATAATAAATTTCTTATATGATAAAATGATTTAATTCCGTTACCATCTGAATTTAAAACTCTAAAATAAGTATTGAGTTAACTGTGCAACCCTGTCATCGATAATGAATAATGCGGATGACATATGGGTTGTATCAGTTGAAGTTATGATTCAAATACCTTCCAATCAGAAATTATACCTATAAACCAAAACAGGTATTGTAATCTGAATCGTGAATGATTCAAAAGCTCTAAGAAAATCAAAATATAATCATAAGCACAAGCTACTTCGTAAATCCTTGTAATCTAAATGATTACAGCGTGTCTTATAATAAGACAGAGGTTGAAGTTGTTGATCTAATAATATTAATGAGAAAAGTATTTGAATCAAATTGACAAACACCCGAGGACAACTTGAACGAGAATCAAAGAAGTCAGAGGCACAAAGCGAGAGTGACAAGAAAATAGATTGAAATTTTGTACAGTCAAGCGACTGGTCATAAATGGCCAATGAAAAGTCTGTTATGTGTCAAAATAAATGTAAGAATGGATCCTCACTATGTCGACGCGAGACTAGTGAGATATCTAAAATGGAATTCCTATTCCATCTAACTGCCTATAAAATGAAAAGCCCATCATATGTCATTATAGATGTAAGTGTTGGATTCTCATTAAGTCGATGCGAGATTAGGGAGATGTCCAATATAGAATATTTATTCTCCTTAACTGCACATAAAATAAAAGCTTCCGTCAAAATAGTAAAGTAATTTAAATTCAAAAATTCGCCGATGAAAATTCAAATAAAAGTCTATACATATCATTAAACAGAACCAAAGGCTATTGCTTTGTCAAAGCCTCTTAATCGAATTGCACAGTAAATTAATAGAGGAAGACGACAACGGATAAGTAGAAGATGATCTAAATGGTCGTGGAGACGGTTTTGGAACCCTGGTAATTCGAGACCTGACTTCAATAACGCCGTCATGTCTAACGAATCGCACCGAGAAAGCCTAAGTAAATTGTCGATTTCTATCAAATCGTTTCCCTGGAATTCGATTCTGAATAGCATTTGGTTTCCATGTCGCTAATGTTCTTATTCGCTGGAAGATTCTAAAAGCGTATGATCTCTTCGAGTTCGGGATCATATTTGACTTGTTTGAAATATCTATCAACCGCTGAAACCGTTGCGAAGAAAATGTGGACGATTGTAACTCCAAACTTTGATTCTTCTAGTTCGAACTCCTGTTTTGTTCTGTGAGTTTTAAAATGCAGTATTTCAACATTTTGCCTTAATCTCTTATTCTCAACTTCTAAACACTAGATCATCTTAAAGGATTTTGCCTCTCGAGAGATTGCTCATGTAAAAGATTTGGCGGATATGGCAGCGCAATTAAAGACCAAGGTAGGTGAGGTGGAGTCGTTACACGAAGAGTTGACTCCGGTTGTTGTGCCGGAGGATTGATTCCATTTGTTTGTCAAAGCAACGAAAAATATAAGTCTTCATAGGAACTCAGCACAAATCAGAAATCGGTTAAGCGATTGATGATTGAAACATCATCAATAAAAGAAACATAAAGTACATATATCAGACTCCCAAAAGCTTTACAGCTAGTTTCAAAGGAAAATGAAAGAGAGATATGAGCTAATTGATATATATTAAGCTGCAAGCTAAATTGATAGAGATATAAAGTTAAATCTCAAAAGTCTACAAAACGAATATATAACTGACTCAAGATCAAATGAAAGAGATATATGAGCTAACTTATGTATTGAGTTATTATCTGGATTGATTATGGCGTAAATCATAAAGCTCATATATTAAGAGTATGAATAATAAGTCAGAATTCCTAAAATGATCAGACAGTGAAATATTGAATTAAATATAAACTCTGAAAGGTTCGCATCAGTCTTGGGAATTAAGAAATATCATAAAAACTATCCGCCCAAGTCTGTTCAAGCAAAGCAAACTTCGGGGACGAAGTTTGTGCGTGGTGGAGCCCATTCTGTAACAACCCAACTTTTAGCCCAACTAAATATCTGATCATCGAACCAATAATGTAATTTTATTACATTATTTGAATTTATAATTTAATTAAGTTATGAAATATTTAATTGAATTATATAATATTATGAATTATGATTTAATAATTATTAAGATAATTAAATAAAAGATATATAAGATACGAAAGTAATAGTGGGTTAAGTAGCAAACGTAACTAGTTGAAGTATATAAACGGAATATAGAAACATAAAATCAGATTTCTCTCTTTCTCTATACTCTCTCTCTAGACTTTCTCTCTCTACTCTCTCTCTACTCTCTCTCTAAGATATCTTCTAAACCGACTGTCGGATTATCAAGATTTATACGTCATCGGGAAGATTACGAAGAGTACTACAAGATTATGGTGTTGCATGTATGATTACACACGAATTTGAGGTAAGAATTTACGTTTTAAGTTTTATATGTTCGGTTTTTAAAAGATGAATTCGAATTTAGTGTTTTTATATGATTTAAAGTTAGATTTAATTAGAATGAGTATAATATAAACGAATCTAGGCTTAATATTTAGTATATATATGATTTTAGGCTTGAAAATGTAAGATTAAAAGCTGTAGATGATGAACAAATTCGAGATGCCAAGAACAAACTCGAATTTAGCTAAAATCGAACCAAGAAATCAGTTTTTGACCTTAAATAAACTTAAATTCGAGAGTTTGTTCGAGATTAACCCCTAAACTCGAGAAATGTTCGAATTTGGTGATAGATTCGAACTAGAGGTTCGAATTTAACCATGGCAATCGACTTTATTCATAAACTCAAGTTTGTTTCGACTTTAGGCCATAAATTCGAATAAGCCTTCGAATTTAACCCCATGTGCTTCGACTTTAGTCCTTAAATTGAGATATTTTTCGAATTTGATGTTAAAATAGAATTGGATTTCGAATTTAGCTTTGGTATTCGACTTTAACCCTTAAACTCGAAGTAGGTGTTCGAAACTAACATAAGGATTCGAATTTGAGCTTAAGATTGAATGTAATGGTTTCAAGTTAGTAAATGGGTTGAATTTGATGATATAAGTTAGAAAGGATGTCTTCAAATCTAGTTAATGAGCTTTGAATTTAGCATGTAACATTGAAACTACTCTTAAACTTGAATATTTTGAATAAATCACATGATCAACACATAAAATGACAAAATAATTAACTTATGGATTAATATATATATATATATATATATATATATATATATATATATATATATATATATATATATATATATACAAAGATCTTTAGAGAATATAATAAACAAAGAATAACAAATGAAAGAATTAGATTGATGATCATGTGATCAAATTATAGATTTTGAGATTAAAAGATCAATGAGCAAACATTGAATTTATGAATTGAATGAACACTGAATATATATTATTCAAATGATATAAAGACTAATAAATATCAGAACTGATATTAGTAACAGATTGAGCAACAAGATGGCGAGCATCTGAAAGTCTGACATAAGTCAGATAGTGGTTCTAATCCACTACAGATTGTGAGCAACCGAGCCAGAGCCAGAAAGTAAAAGAGCACAAATAGCCAGTAACTGTGAGTTGTAGATTTCACTTTAACTGCATATTATGTGAATTGAGACTTTTGTTGCATGATCCTGATTTTATTGACATTCTGATCTTGAGCTTATTGATTTATATTATCATAGTATATTTACTATGATTTGTTGAGCTGAGCATTTATTCTACCAGAATCTATTTCATTGATGAGTCATTTGATTGTTAAGCTTAACTTCATCACTATTGTTCAGTGTTGGGTTAATGTTAGGCTTATGATGTGCTGATTTACGTGATGAAAGCACAGAGGGTAGCTAGAGCTGAGCATTCCGATGATATCCATATAGAGCTTTTACTGGTAGCTAGCCCAGTACGTGGCTGATCCCCACTAATGATGCGTGTGTATGGATTTATCATCATCCGAGCATTCCTTATGAAATTGTCTAAAAGTCTCAAGAGCAACAACAGTTTTATAACTAGGAGCTGAGCAAAGTCGCGCATCAAAAGAGCATTAATTGGCCAATGACCCTTCGAGATTGAGCTGTGCATGAGCCTAGTGCAGTGCATATAGAGCTGAGCCGTGCATGAGCCGAGTGCAGTGCATGTGCTTCCGCGTTCATAATTGCATGTTAAATGTGAAATTCTGCATTCTCACTAAGAAATTAAGCTTACCCGTTGTTGCATTATTTTTCAGGTAAAGGCAAAGGATTGGCTGGACCTAGTTCATAGGTCAGGACTTGAAAGAGCTTGAAGTGCATTAGATCTGTTCCAATACCTTGGTACTTGATCAAAGATAGAGCTTTGGGGTTTGGGCTAGTTTACATTTTTGCTTTGATGAAATAGTCTAGAAGTCTGTACCTTATACTTAGTCTTTTGTCTCTGATTGTAATTAACTTTTATTCCGCAACTGTTAATCTTATCTTAGTTTCATGATTGATATTGCGTTGCTACTAGGCCTTGACTTGAGACCATTGAGAAATCAGAGGGTCTCACACTTACTGTTCGATTTCCACCAAAAATATATACTCGAATTTACTCAACAACAATTACAAACTCAATTAAACGCTTTTCATCATAACTAACTGTTAGGCACAAAAAGGCCTCAGTCAAACCTGCTCTACATCTGAGGGGGAGATTTTATAATCAAACCTGTTGATACATTTGAAGGTTGAATTTAAGGCCTGTTATATGCCTTATTGAAACCTGAAAATGATTTGCAATATCAGTCTAAAGCTGTTCTATAAGTTGCATGTGTTGCAACCAAGACAGTTTGTCCAAGCTGATCAGTCTGCTGATCAGGCTGAACATAAACTGTCTACGCTGCTCTACACTGTTGAGCAGCTTGGGCATTTTTAAAGTGTTCTGTTCTTTGTGAACAGAACCTGTTCTTTGTGAACAGGCTAAACACTTTATGGAATTTGTTTCCAAGTCATCATGTATTGTTTTTAACTACCAGATCAGTTTACACAGTTGAAGACAAAGTGGAAAGCAGAACCGCTCAGCCTGCCCAAGCTGTTCTGTTACATGAAGACAAACGGATATTTGAAAAAGGGTGACAGACCTTTTTCTTATATCAAAATAGGCCTTTACAAGGAAGAAAGACGCAAAGTTGACATTCCTAAAATGGTTAAAGGCAATGCAACAGTAGAAAGTAAAAAGACAAAAGTTCTGCACAAGAGAAGGCAAGTCTGCTTTTCAGAAAAGTGCAGAAAAGTTATATTGTCTTTTCAAACAAGACTTCTCCTTTCTCATTCTGCCCAATGAAGATGTTTCTCTTAGATCCTCTAAGTGAGTATAAAAGGAAGCTTCTAAGGTCAGAAAGTATGGGAAGAAAGCTAAGTGCTTAAACCAAGAGTGAACGTGCAAGTGTGATATTCATGCATGCAAATCTTCTGTAAACAAGCTTCTGTGTGTCTAAGCTGTTTACCAAAGATGTTCCTTAAAGTCTTGTAAAATACAGTGAGTGCATCTTAGTGAGTGTGTTCATTGTAATCTAGTTTGAGTGTGTCTTAGACTAGAAAACCATACTGTTGTATTCTGTCATCTCAGCTTGAACTATTCCGCATTCAAGCTTGTTTGTAATTAACATTTGTTGATAATACATACAAACATTGAGAAAAAGAGTGTGTAGATTTTAAATACTGTATTCACCCCCCCTCTACAGTTTATTACTATATACTTTGGGAACCTTTCGGGACCTACAACTGGTATCAGAGCAGTTTAGAGTGTGTGTCATTCTAGATCTCTCATAATCCCAAGTTTCCATGGACAACAGTGCTGCAAACTCTTCTTACTATGACAATGGTTCTATGGGCAAGCCTCCAAAATTTAATCATCAAAACTTCTCTGGTTGGAAGTGCAGAATGATGCTCTATTTAGAGAATCTGGATGTACAACTGCCAGAGATAGTGATGGAGGGTCCCTATGTGACAACCTCTGTTACTACAATAACTCCAGCGGTTGAAGGAGCTGCTCCTGAAATCAGGACCTTTGAGAAAGCAAAAGCTCAATGGTCTGATGAAGACAAGAGAATGGTAGCTCTGGATGCAAAGGCCAGAAACAACCTGGTCATTTCTCTTCCTGATGATGTGTTCAAGCAGGTTGAGAAGATGAAGACTGCAAAGGAGATGTGAGATACTCTGTGTACCGTCTATGATGGACCCACAATCACACTGGACAACAGGATTAACAATCTTGTTAGACAGTATGAACTCTTCTTTGCCAAACCAAAGGAGTCTCTCACAGAAACCTACACCAGGTTCACTGCTCTGCTGAATGATCTCAAAGCTGTTGGGATCACCAAGGACAGTCTTACTTTGGTGAACAAGTTTCTGGACATTTTACCTGAGGAGTGGAACTATTTCTCAACCATCCTAAGAAACTCAGGTACTATCAGAAGTATGGATCTGGTCAATCTGTATGGATCCTTACTGAATGATGAACAATCAAGGCAGCAAAAGAGGAATGCCTTGGAAATGTCCAGAAGAGGTACTGCCTTTGTGGCTAATGTGAGACAGTCTGTTAATCAGGTGAGTGATGTGTTCACTCAAACTGATCAACAGGATGATGATAAGGAGGAGGTGTCTGAAGAAGAAGAGGCTGCAGATCTTACTGAACAAGATGATGAGCAAATGATAGCTATGCTTGTCAAAAAGGTCAGCAAGAGAAGATTTGGAAGAAGTATGCTACAAGGAGGTGCAAGTGCTGGCAAAAAGAAAGCATTTGACAAATCCAAGGCTGAGTGCTTCAAGTGTGGCAAAACTGGCCATATAGCTGCTGACTGTGTGTCAAAAGCTGTTGGTCAGTCATCCAAATCTATCAAGACTAACAGGGATGATGGCTATAGGGTTAAGTACCTTATGGCCATGGCTAAGCTGAGGAAATTGGAAAACTCTGTGTCTTCCAATCGCCAAAGGGGACTCATGGCTGAGACATGTGACTGGGAGGAATCTGATTCATCATCTGATGAAGAAGATAATCAGTGTCTGATGGCCAACTCTGATGTCCCATCAACAAGCAGTTTCAAACAGGACATGGCTGAAGCTGAAGCCTTCAGCAGCTTGGAGAACTGGAATCCTACAATGATGTATAAGGTACAAAATTTTATGGCTTACAGTTCTGAAGAAAAAGTTAAAATGTTTGAATACATGCTTGTTGATCTGAAAGCTGCTGTTGAGAAGCATGATGCTTTAGTATC
The DNA here is from genome assembly GCA_020465985.1 of Centrapalus pauciflorus. NCBI lineage: Eukaryota > Viridiplantae > Streptophyta > Magnoliopsida > Asterales > Asteraceae > Centrapalus > Centrapalus pauciflorus. The sequence continues at coordinate 25,740 of JAANYP010002880.1, forward strand.
TGAAATCTCTAAGCTTAAAGCTGATCTTAAAACTAAAACCAGTAAACTGGACAGTTTCTATAAGTTGGAAACTGAGCTTGATGAATTAAAACACATCAACTCCATTTTACTGGAAGAAAAGAGATAAACAGATATAAAGCATGCTAAGCTTCAAAAGATAGTTGACTCTTGGTGCCAATCTGCACAAAAAGTCAGCCATTGTATCAGTCAACAGATTCCTGCTCAAATCCAAGCCTATCTTGGAGGGGATCTTGACACAGCAGCTTCCATCGTTGAAATAAGTAATTTGAAAGAAGACTTGTCCACTCTTGGTGAACTTCCAAATACATTCATCCAAAACGTGAATGGTAAACTTATTTCAACAAACAGGTTTGTCAGGCCTCAAAATACTGACAGCTTGTGTGAACTCAGCTCAAAAGCTGATGTTGGAGTTTGTTCTCCAAAACAGCCTGCTAAGTGCTCTGCTAGCTCACACAAGCAGAAGAAAGGAAAACATGCTCAAACTAAAGCTTTGGATGCTAAGCCTGTTGACAAAACAGGTTCAGAGTCCAAAGCTGTTGGTAAAAAGCATGTTAATCCTTTTGATGCTAAACATTTTGAAAATAAGTTTTCAAAAAGTAAGCAGCCTGTTTTCAACAAGGGTAAGTCTCAGGTTGAAAACAAAACTGCTGTGATTTCAAATAAGTTTTCAAATCATGGTGGTGAGTTGGTTTTAAATGAAAATAAGTTTTTTCAAAACCAAACACAGTGAGTATGCTGATAGGCAGCATAAATCACAACTCAGTAGGGGCAAAGGCAAAGCCATTGCTCAAACTGAGACAACTGGGAATAAGTTTCCCAAACCTGTGGAAGCTCAAAGGCCAATCAAGCTTCCTGTCTTTGACATCTGTCCTCCCAAAAAGAGGAAAGAAGAGACAGTCAAAGCTGTGGCCTATGAACTTACCACACAAGCTGTTGATTCTGCAAAAATTGCTAAACCTGCTGAAAGAATCAACAAAAACAGTTCAGAATTTGTTTCTGAAGGACCTTCTTCCAAAAGCACCAAAAAGAGAAAATGTTATAAGTGTGGGAAGAAGACACATCTGGCCAAGGACTGTCCTGAATCTGAGGACATGAGGCCTGTTGGCTCTGCTGTTTCCCTCACAGCTGTTACAAGCAGTGGTGGAAATGACATAGTCACTGAGGATGTTATTCAAACTGATACCATTCAAATAGGGAATATTAGTGTGGACATTCAAAATCCATCAACAAGTGTTGATGAAGTAGGAGAACTCATCTGTGTGATGAGTTCCCCTAAAAATAACTAATAATTCTCTTCTCACTCTGCAGGAAAAACAACCTTCCCAGGTTTGTTACTTGGACAGTGGCTGCTCAGGGCACATGACAGGTTGTAAAGAACTGCTGAGTGATCTCAGGCCTGAAAAAGGGCCAAAAGTCACCTTTGGTGACAATGTACAGGGATCCACTGAGGGATATGGAACTCTTAAAGCTGGTGCTGCAGTGTTCAAAAGGGTAGCCTATGTGGTTGGGCTAAAACATAACCTTGTTAGCATAAGTCAACTGTGTGATGCTGGCTACAAGTTTAACTTTGATGAGCACCTGGGTTACATATTGGATTCCCAAGGCAAAGTTGTGCTGTGTGCTCAACGAAAGAAAGGTGTATATGTTGTGGATATGCATTCTGCTGATCCCACAACTGAAACCTGTTTTCTCACAAGAACCAACGCTGATCTAAACTGGTTATGGCATAGAAGATTGTCACACCTGAACTTCAAGAACATCAATAAACTCTGTAAGAAAGAGTGGGTAACAGGTTTGCCTTCTATTACTTTTGCCAAAGATAGATTATGCACAGCTTGTGAGAAAGGCAAGCAGAGAAAAACATCTTTTAAATCCAAACATAATTTCTCTATTGATACTCCACTCTTCTTAATCCATATGGACTTGTTTGGACCTATTAATGTCCCAAGTCTAGGAGAAAGAAGATACACTCTTGTAATGGTTGATGAGTTCTCCAGGTACACATGGGTGATCTTTTTGAAGAGCAAAGGAGAGGCTGCGAGAGAAATTATTGGATTGGTTAAAAAGATGGAAATGCTGAACTCTGCCCAAGTAAAGCAGCTTAGAAGTGATCATGGTACTGAATTCAGAAACAGTACTCTTGAAGACTTCTGTGAAGAGAAAGGTATCAGTCAAAACTTTTCAGCAGTAAGAACTCCTCAACAAAATGGAGTTGCTGAAAGGAGAAACCGAACTCTCATTGAAGCTGCCAGAACCATGCTGTGTGCATCAGGTTTGCCTTCATCATTTTGGGCTGAAGCTGTCACCACTGCCTGCTTCACTCAAAACAGATCCTTAGTGGTGAAAAGGTTCAACAAGACCCCCTATGAGCTGCTCAAAGGGAGAAAGCCAAATGTCAGCTATTTCCATGTGTTTGGATGTCCCTGTTTCATTCTGAATCAAAGGGACCAGCTGTCAAAATTTGAACCTAAAGCTGATGAAGGTGTGTTTGTTGGCTACTCTTCTATCTCCAAATCCTACAGAGTATACAACAACAAAAGAAAGGTGATAGATGAATCTATCAATGTCACCTTTGAAGAGTCCAAGAATGCCTCCACCAAAGCTGTTCCTGAATCAGTTTCAGGAGACCTCAACTTTGATGATCTGATGCATTCAATCAATGAAGAGGACTCAAAAGCTTCCACTACACCCAGTGTGGAACCTGCTAATCATAATGGACATGATGATGATTATGTCAATACACCCTGTGTGAATAAATGTACTGACTTAATTACAAATGCATGTCCAGAACCTATCAATGCTGATTTTCCCAGTTCCTCTGCTGATATGTTCAACAGTGGTCAGACATGTTCAACAAGTGAACAGGCTCAAGACAACAGTGTGTCTGAAAATCTTGAGAGCTGTTCAACAGGACCTGCTGAAGATGTTAACAACTCTGGTAAGTCATCATTGAAAAATGATCCTAAGTGGATCAGGTGTCACCCCAATGATCAAATAATTGGTGACATCAATAAAGGGATACAAACTCGGTAGGACAGCTTAGGGAACTTTTGTATGTTCTCTAGTTTTGTTTCACTGATGGAGCCAAAGAAGGTGGATGAAGCACTAAAAGATGCCAATTGGATCACTGCCATGCAAGAAGAACTCAATCAGTTTGAGAGAAACAAAGTATGGAAGCTGGTCCCTGCCCCTAAAGGAAAAACAATAATTGGCACAAAATGGGTTTTCAGGAACAAAATGGATGAGCAAGGTCATGTCATTAGAAATAAGGCAAGACTGGTTGCTCAGGGCTACAGACAGGAGGAAGGCATTGACTATGATGAGACATTTGCTCCTGTGGCCAGGCTAGAAGCAATTCGTTTATGCTCATAAGAGCATAAAGGTATTTCAAATGGATGTGAAGAGTGCATTTTTGAATGGGAAGCTGCAAGAAGAAGTATATGTCAAGCAGCCTCCAGGTTTTGAAAATGAACAACACCCAGGTTTTGTCTATAAGTTAGACAAAGCTCTCTATGGTCTCAAACAAGCCCCTAGAGCCTGGTATGACACTCTTACTGAATTTCTTATGAGCAATGGGTACTCCAGAGGTAAAGTGGATACCACATTGTTCATAAAGAAGGTGAAGTCTGATATTATGCTTGTTCAAATTTATGTGGATGACATAATATTTGGTTCTACTAATGAGCAACTATGCAAGAATTTTTCATTACTCATGAAATCCAAGTATGAAATGAGTATGATGGGAGAACTAACTTTCTTTTTAGGATTACAGGTTAAACAAACCTCAACTGGAATTTTTATAAATCAAAGAAAGTACACTTTAGATCTTTTGAAAAAGTTTAAATTTGATCAAAGTTCTCCTATTAAAACCCCAATGGCAACCAATGTAAAATTGGATGCTGATGCCAGTGGCAAAGCTGTTTCAGTAATAGCTTACAGAGGCATGATTGGGAGCTTGCTATATTTGACTGCTAGTAGACCTGATATTATGTTTGCCACCTGTTTATGTGCTAGGTTCCAAGCTAATCCAAAGGAATCACATCTTGCAGCTGTTAAAAGAATCTTCAGATACCTGAAGGGTACTCCAGGTTTGGGTCTTTTGTATCGGTTATCCCAAAGACTCACGCCTTGAACTAACTGGGTTATTCAGATTGATTTTGCAGGCTTTGCAGGTTAGACAGGAAAAGCACACAGCGTGGATGTCACTCTGGTGGGAAAGTTGATCAGTTGGTAGTAGCAAGCAGCAGGAACAGTCATCCACTTTACTGCCTGAAAGCTGATATATGCTGTGGAAGCTGCAGTTGTGGGCAGATTCTGTGGATTGCCGCAATCAGCTTGAAGACTATGGGTTGTGTTATCAGGACAACTTCCATTCTGTGTGCTAACCAAAAGTGGCCATAGCCATCTCCAACAATCAGTATTCACTCAGAAGCCCAAAGCATATTGACGTCAGGAATCACTCCTCAGGATCACATCCAAAACTGGTATGTGGCGGTAAGTTTTATTTCCACCAAATGAATCGTTGCAGCATTTTCACCCACCCTCTGGATTGACCAGGTTTATTATCTTTGTCAGCACGCTGTTTGCATGTTACCGCACGCGTGATTACGTGTTTTCAACGGTATATCAGCGTATTGTCTCACACTGTTCCCGTTTCTTGAACCGCTTAGACGAACCCAGGTCTACTGTTCTGTCTTTCGCCTTGTCTGAAAACACTTTGAACGCTTGAACAAACAGGCCTGCACAACACCGTTAACCTGTTTTCTTGTCCCGCCTTGCTCTGATGGTTCAGTCTTCAACTGTTACTTCTTCCACTGTACCCTGTTCATTCTTGAACTCAACCTTGTTTCACCCCGGAGCGCGGCTACTCGGCATCAGTGACGGACGCACGCTGCGACGCGAAAACCTTGTTGACC
>JAANYP010002881.1:0-179476 GCA_020465985.1 Centrapalus pauciflorus
ATTATGTGGATGACATAATATTTTGTGTCGTACTAATTGAGCAGTTGATGCAAGGAATTTTGTGATTACTCATGAAATGCTAGTATGAAATGAGTGATGATGGTGAGAACTAAGCTTCTTTTTTGGATACAGGTTAAACAAACCTCAACTGGAATTTTTATAAATCAAAGAAAGTACACTTTAGATCTATTGAAAAAGTTCAAATTTGATCAAAGTTCTCCTATTAAAACCCCAATGGCAACCAATGTGAAATTGGATGCTGATGCCAGTGGCAAAGCTGTTTCTGTAACAGCTTACAGAGGCATGATTGGGAGCTCGCTTTACTTAACTGCTAGCAGACCTGATATTATGTTTGCCACCTGTCTATGTGCTAGGTTCCAAGCTGATCCAAAGGAATCTCATCTAGCTGCTGTCAAAAGAATCTTCAGGTACCTAAAGGGTACACCAGGTTTGGGTCTTTGGTATCCCAAAGACTCAAGCCTTGAGCTAACAGGTTATTCAGATTCTGATTTTGCAGGCTGCAGGTTAGATAGGAAAAGCACAACAGGTGGATGTCAACTCCTTGGTGGAAAGTTGATCAGTTGGAGTAGCAAGAAGCAGAACTCAGTGTCCACTTCTACTGCTTAAGCTGAGTATATTGCTGCTGGAAGCTGCTGTGGGCAGATTCTGTGGATGCAGCATCAGCTTGAAGATTATGGCCTTGTGTATAGGAAAACTCCTATTCTGTGTGATAACACAAGTGCCATAGCCATCTCCAACAATCCTGTATTTCATTCAAGAACAAAGCATATTGAAGTCAGACATCACTTCATCAGGGATCACATTCAGAAAGGTAATGTGGAGGTAAGTTTTATTTCCACCAATGAACAGCTTGCAGACATTTTCACCAAACCTCTGGATGAAACAAGGTTTAATTACCTTGTCAGCAAGCTGGGCATGTTAAACAAGAGTGACTAAGTGTTCTCTCAAGTCTACGAAGTAGTATGTCTCACACTGCTCAAGTTTCTCAGAACAGCTTAGACAGAACAGGCTATGCATGTTCTGTACTTAGCCAATTGTCTGAAAAACTTGAACAGCTTGAGCATAGAACAGGCTGAACAACAACAGGTTGTAAATCCAGCCTGCTCTGATGGTCCAATCTTCAACCTGTTCACTTCTTCACACTGTCTTACAAGCCATTGTCTTGTAACCTGTTCAACTATTGAACACAACCTGTTCTTACAAAGGAGAGCAGGCTGAACGCACAGTTTGAAGGGAAAACAGCTTGAAGACTGAGAACCTTGTGGTGACCCTGATCATCACAGGTTTGACCAACACCGTAGACCAGAAGTTTAATTACCTTTCTTCATAATTAAGTTACTTAATTTATGTTTTATTTAACTTAATTACTGCGGATAATGTGGGCTACGTGTGTTAGTGATTAAAAAGGTCAAGTGGTCTGACAAATGTTTCTGACATGGACAACCGTTCCGTTTTCCGTTAACTAACATTTCAAATCGAACCGCCCAAACCTTCTCTCTCATACACACTCACATTCAAATCCTATGAATACCAAACCACTGTTTCATCTTCGTCTTCCTCATCATTTCCAGAAATCCTCAAGAACCCTAAAAATCGACTAAGTGTCTTTTGCTTCTTCAAACCTCAAAAATTCCCAAATGGCTCACAGACCTAATCCCTTTCTCCCAGTATTCGTTGGTGAGAGTCACCACAATGCTGACTATCAAACCCACCAACTACATTGCTAACTTAACCATTCCCAAAAACTATGTGGGGAAGGGTTATGAAGAAATGGTGGAGTTACTTCAAGTTCATCCGTTGAACTACGCGATGACTGCATCTCCTGGTGTCCTGTATCAGGAGATGGTATATGAGTTTTGGTACACCTGTGCTTACAACCCAGAAACCAAAGTCATCCAAGGTACTATTCTCAATGGGACTCTGACCATTGAGATTAGTTCTGATCTGCTCAGGGAGGTGCTACATCTACCAACTGCTGCAACTTATGATAAACCCCAAGCTGAAAATGATCAAATGGGCAATCTGCTACGCTTCTGTGGTGTGGCAGAACCCAAAATAGGAGCAACACTATTCAGGAAGGACCTCTCTCCTACCTACAGTTATCTCTTCGCCTCAGTGGTGATGTGTTTTGGAAGCAAAGTTGGTTCATTTGACCAACTCAGCAGAGATGAAGTTCCTATCGCCCTACAGTTCGTGGATGGGACTACCCTTGATATGAGTAAATGGATTTTTGTGAATTTGAGGAACCTGGTGCAGCAAGAGTCAAGACCAGCTGCTGTTCGATATCCCAGGTTTCTGAGCCTCATTTTCAAGCATGTATGTGGTGAGCATCTCTATAACTCTCAGCCTCTTCTTAAGACTGCTGCATTCCCAGTTATAGGGAATAGAGTTTTCTATACTCCAGTCCTGCAGAATGAGCCTCCTCTATCCACACCAATGAGGAGGTTGCTAGGTTTGGTGGAAGGACCCTCTGCTGTGAGGGTGGATCCAGAGACTGCTCCCACCAGAAAATCCAAAGTCAGGTCCAAACTTGTAAAGAGGACCCTGGCAACTGCTGAAGCTGGGCCTGTGAAAAAGAAGGCCAAAACAGCTCCATCTGCGTCTGTTCCTTTGGCCTCTGTGGCTGAGGAAGAGCAGACTCCTCACCCTGGTTCATTTGTTGAGCCTGAAGCCACTGTGGCTGGTGCCTCTGTGGCACAAGAGACAATGGAACAGGCCAGCCCCACTGTTCCTAGCCCAGTCTCACATCCTGTCCAAACAGATCCTCTCCCTACTCCACAATCACCCACATCATCCATCCATTACCAACGCAAATCACTAGCCAAAAAGAAAACAGCCCACAAAACCACCTCCTCTGTTCCCTCTCAACAGGGTTCAGTTGAAAAAGAAGCAACCCCAGCTGCCTCTCCTATTTTGGGAGCAGGTTCAGCTCATTTGGAGCCTGCTTCACTCCAATCTGAGTCTACCCAGAGTCAGCCTAGGCCCTCTGGTTCCTCCCAACAGGAACCAGTTGTACAAACGGAGATACCCACATCAACTATCCCAGCCTCCCAACAGGCTGAGGATATTGAAAGACAGGAGTCCTCTCCACTCCATACTGTGTCCACACTGTCCCCCACTCATATCTCCTCACACCCTGAGTCTACACGAGGTGTCCACGCTGCTGATATAGACCTATCAGCAGCTCAGCCTCAAACTTCTGCTCCCCATGATACAGCTGTTCTACACCAACCAGCTGCTGAGGGACCAACAACCCAAGCTGATGAACCTCAGGGCTCATACCATCCCTCTGGTGAGGCTGCTCCCTTCATGCACATTCCATCAGCAGGTTTCACCACTGCTGATGTTGAAATGCATATCCCATCTCCCAATGATGAGGTGCCTTTAGACCAAGGCACTGCAGAGGGAACCACCACTGGTCTTCATGAGGGTGTTGCAACACAAGCAACATCTGAAAGGCCCCAAACATCATCCCCTTCTCCTGGTGATGCAGCTACAGCCGCTGCTGAAGGACCTCTTGATCCCTCCAACCTGGGTCATCTTACTTTTGCCCAGGCTATGGAGCTTTTGTCCCAAGTCCCTCTTCCCTCTCCATCACATCCTCAAACACCAGCCTCATCATCATCTTCTCCATCTACCCATACACCACCGTCTCCCAAAGACCTGCCTTTGAAGGATCAGCTTTCTTTGCTGACCAACAAAGTTGGTTCTTTGGAAAACACCATGCACTCCCTACCATCCATCATCTCAGACTCTGTGTCTGAGCAGCTCAAAGGTTTCTTTGATGTGTTCAAAGAATCCTTCCCAGTTACTCCCCAAACTGACAACTCTCCACAGCTGATTGCACTCACTGCACAGCTGCACACTGTATCCAACTCTCTCTCCTCTATCCTCTCCTTACAACAGGACTCTGTGTCCTCTATGGCAGCCATTTCCCAACAACTGTCATCTCTCCTCACTTCTTGCCACACTACCCTTCCTAACACATTGGCCAGCCTGAACACTCTTCTTGGCTCTCTATCAAATACTGTGTCCTCAGACCTTGCTGATGTGCAAGATACTCTTGAAGTCCATCTTGCACAGCTTCAAAGCCTGTTGTTCACAGCATCTGATAGGGAAAACATAGTTAAGCTGACCACTCTTGCTGATTCCCAAGCCTCTTCTCTTCAGGCCTGTCTTTCCCAGCTTGCAGAGGTTAAGGACAACCTGGCTTTCTTAGTGACAAGCCTGGTTGGCCCCAAACCTGCTGCCAAAACTGCTGGTAAGCCTGCTGACTTTGTGTCTTCAGGCAGACCAGGTGTTGAAGGTGCTGTTCCATCTCCTTCAAAGGGGGAGAAGTCATCTGCCTCGAAGACTAAGTCTAAGGGGGAGAAAACCTCTTCTCCTAAGGAGAAAGCAGTACCTACAACTCCCACTGGTCAACCAGCAGGGACATCTACAGGTACAGCTGAAGGTGCCTCTCAAGCTGCTATGCCTACTCAGGCTGTCTCTCCAAACCCTGCTCAGTCTAAGGGGGAGGAAGTCATTCCTGAGGACAGGCCTAGCAGTAAAAGGAGGCACTTAATTCTAACTGAAGAAGAAGAAGAAGAAGAAGAAATTCCTGAGGCTGCTGTCACTACAGCAGCAGCTAAAGGAAAAGAAAAAGCAGCCATTGATCAACAACAGCAGAAAGCAGCTGATCTTAAGTTTCACAAAGCCAGGGCTAAAGAGATGGGTCTTCCTATGCACAAGTACTTTGAGTTTAGAGAAGAACAGCTTCAAGCTCTGGAGGAATTGAGAAAAGAAGAAGAATCTGCTAAAGCTGCTAAATCTTTTGCACTCCAAGAAGCAAAGAAAATTAAAATGTCTACCTTGGAGGTGCAAAAGAAATTAATGGAAGCTGCTAAGGAATCAGCAGGAGAAAAGGAGGGAGAAAAAGCACAGGGTGCTCAGGTCTCTGTGACCAAGACTCAAGTACCCTCTGCCAGAGCCAAATTCCACTTTGACAACTTGGCTAGAAAGAAATTTCATGATGTTGCTACTAGAAGGCTTGCCAAGGAAGCTATTGTCAAAGCTGTTCCCATTTCAAGAAAAGGCACACAGTGGAAACTCCAGATCACCAGGATGGGTGCAACAGGCCCTGAAATGGAATCCTATGATCACACTGATGTTGCACAGATGGGATACAGGGAATGGGTGGAACTGGCAGTTGCCCTGAGCCAGTCTAAGTCAGAAACGGCTAAGACTATCATGGCATACATCAAGAAGCTGATGGAGAGAGTAAGTGAGCTGGGCCTGATTCCAAAAGAAGTAAAAGAGGGTGTCTCTGTGACATACCCCAAAATAAAGTCCAGAAGGACAAAGAAGGATACAGAGATGGAGCTACTCCTTACGCTGATTGAACAGGGCGACTATGCCCTTGAAATAAAACGAGTTGATCATAGTCTGCCTAAAGGAATAGAGTTTGAGGATGGCAAGATTATTGAAGAACCTGAGCTGGGGGCATTTTTTGTAGATCCCCTAACTCAGAAGAAGTGCTTCCAAAGAGCCTCAGAGCTGTACAAAGTTGATCTGAGACAACTTGCCGCCTTCAGACTTGCAGTTTCTTTCAGGCAGTCTAGCAAATGGAGAGCAGCCATCTGGGATCAGCTCAGAGGCTTCTATGAAAGAGGAGAGCTCAATGATCCCAAGTTCATGATTATCAGAAGTGAAATTGAGGAACTTGAGGATACAAGGGAAGAACTGGAAAAGATGGTTCAGGATCCTTCTCCATTGATATGAAGTCCATCTACCATCTGGGTAGGTGAAGAATGGGAGCTGTCCATCAGTTGGACAGGCTTACCGTTTTCTGCTCCCAACTCAAACAGTCCAAACATCTTGTACATTAGTTGTACATCTTGTACATTAGTTGTACATTATTACATAAGTTGTAATTTTTGCTTTTACATTAGTTGTAAAATACATTAGTACATTAGTTGTAACATCCTAAATTCTAAATTATTGTAATTTAGATTAATTGGTTGGATATTTTGTAATTAAAGATAATTAAGTTGGATTACGAAATATGATTATGTATCTGGATGATTAAAGTTGATTGCTATTTTAGGAAATTAAGAAATTTAAGAATTTCAACTTCTAGTTATTTAGTATGATTATTAAAAATGTTAGTGATGATGAATAAAAGATAGAACTCCTTTATTTTATAAAAATCAGTATTTAATGGAACCGGATAAGAAGAGGGGTGTGATGTGCCAAGATTTGAAAGAAGGAAATAAAAAGGGGAAAAATCCTTATTTCATTTCATTTCACCATCTTCCCACTCTCTCACTAAGCTCTATCTCTCTCTCTCTCTCTCTACAATCGAAGAACATCAAAACTTGGAATTGGAAGCTGAAAATCTGAAACAAGATTGCTAGGAAGGAATTATAACATCTGCAATCATCGAATTAAGGTAAATATCTCTTTAAAATTCGATTTTTGGGAACATTTGGTTCGGTTTTTATATGAACCGAAAATTAGATTTGGAGATTCAAACATGGATGCATGTATGATGTTATTGTGGATTAGTTTAAATCTAGTATATAAGATGCTATGTACAAAATTTCAGCTCCTGATTCGCACTAAAAGTATGGATTTGAGGATTTTGTGTGTGTTTTAGTGTGTGTGTGTTCGACGGAATGGAACAAGATGAAAAGGGTTAAAAAGGATGTAAATTGGTATGAAAGTATGATAATGTTAGTGTTAAAGTGGTTGAAATTAAGTGTATTTTAGTTGGTATAATTTATTTCATGTATTGAATAAGTATGGAAATGACTTAGAATTAAATCTGGAAATTTTATAAACTGCAAGAACAAACTCGAAGGATACAGACTTAGAACAAATTCGAATGGGGTGGGATCCGAATTCGGATCCGAGATGAACTCGGATCTGGTCCGAATTCGGATGAGGCCCGGATTTCTGGAAAAATTAATATATCAAAATATTTCTAAGTATTGGAACTTGGATGGGGGTCCGAATTCGGTTGTAGACCGAATTCGGATGAGCCCGAACTTGTAATATAATCCGAAATGGCTTATGATCCGAAATGGAAACAATCAAAAAATGGCAAAAATATTCTAAGTGTTTGAATTTCGGATGTGGTCCGAATTCGGTTGGGGACCGAATTCGGATATGGTCCGAAGTTAGCATGTGGTTCGAATCTAATAAATGGTTCGAATTTACAAAGGGTCCGAATTGGGACTTACATATATACGTGAACCGAATTGAGAAATATGTGGGATCCGAACTGGGGTCCGAATTCGGGTGGGGTCCGAATTCGGACATAGATCCGAAACTGGGACCAAATTTTGCAATAATTATAAAATTAAATTTTATGAGATTAAACAAGTTATTGACACGATGTGCTGTTACAACTGAATTAACAGGTCCCTTGTGGTGTTGTTTAACCCACAGTGGGGTACTTTGTGGATCCGGTTGAAATTCCGAGGAGAAATAATATTGTTAAAAGATTAATAACGCACCCACTGTGAGTACCTTTGATTTTTAACATGTCTGCATCTGCTTTATGTTTGCATTGCCTGCTGAGGCCTGTTGTTTCATGTTCGTTTGGCATTCTACTAACATGCGTATATGTTGATGCACATTCATACTTGTTGCATGTCCGTTCATTTGTTGTGCATCCTTTCGATGGACCTGCGTGGTCGCATCTGTACTCTGATGTTACTGTGCTATATGACCAAGAGTTTGACACCTCTGTGGTCAGGATAGACAGTAAGTCATCCCCGATGTAATGTCTGCCTCAGATGGTTGGTTTTTTTCTTATGCCGAGTGTCAGCTCGAAGGAGCTGCGGCTCAGGTTTGCGTATCTTGGATACGTGTGGAGTATACGGTATGTGTTACCGCGGATACTCTGGGGGCATCATAAAGATTTGTAGAATGTGTGAAAATCATCTGGTATTCACTAAGCATTCGCTTACCTTTTAGTTGTTGAATTTTTACAGGAAAAGGGAAGTCTACAGCTGGACCATCTAGCTACGAAATCTATTGAAGTATTTGAAGATTTCTACCGTTTACTTTGGTATTTGGTTTATGAAAATTTTGTTGTAATGAATTTGGGATAATGTATTAATTTGAGTTGGTAGACTTAGACGTGTAACCTTTGTAGCACCGTAGGGTGTTAGACTCTGTTGTAATACTTTTATTTATGTATTTTGCTTCCGCACTATTATTAAGCTATCAGATCATTATGTTATCTGTTTGTTGGTGATTAATCCTGGGTGAATTGTAATTGGTGGTTAATGTGGCAAGGGTGTCACATTAGTTGTACTCTTGTAAGAACATGTGTTGTTCAAGTGTAATCAAGAATCAGTGTATATATAAACTGATCTTTTACTTTACTGTAATGTTGTAATTTCAATTCAGCAAAATGTACTGTAAAAATATATAGTGATTTTTGATAAGACCAGCTAGGACTGGTTATTGCAAATAGGGGGAGATTGTTAGGCACAAAAAGGCCTCAGTCAAACCTGTTGATATAATCAAACCTGTTGATGCATTTGAAGGTTGAATTTAAGGCCTGTTATATGCCTTATTGAAACCTGAAAATGATTTGCAATATCAGTCTAAAGCTGTTCTATATGTTGCATGTGTTGCAACTAAGACAGTTTGTCCAAGCTGCTCTGTCTGCTGAACAGGCTGGACATAAACTGTCTACGCTGCTCTACACTGTTGAGCAGCTTGGGCATTTTTAAAAGTGTTCTGTTCTTTGTGAACAGAACCTGTTCTTTGTGAACAGGCTAAACACTTTATGGAATATGTTTCCAAGTCATCATGTATTGTTTTTGACTACAAGATCAGTTTACAAAGTCGAAGACAAAGTGGAAAACAGAACTGCTCATCCTGCCCACGCTGTTCTGTAACATGAAGACAAAAGGTTATTTGAAAAAGGGTGACAGACCTTTTTCTTATATCAAAATAGGCCTTTACAAGGAAGAAAGACGCAAAGTTGACATTCCTAATTTAGTTAAAGGCAATGCAACAGTAGACAAAGTAAAAAGACAAAAGTTTATGCACATGTGAAGACAAGTTGCTTTTGTTCAGAAAAGTGCAGAAAAGGTTATGTTGTTTTTCAACAAGACTTCTCTTTTTAAATTCCTTTCCAAATGAGATGTTCTTCTTAGTTCCTTCTAAGGTGCTGTATAAAGGAAGCTTCTAAGGTCAGAAAGAAGTGTGAAGAAGAGCTAAGTGCTTGAAACCAACGGATGTGAACGTTGCAGTGTGATTTTCATTGCATTGAAGTCTTCTGTGTAAAACCGCATCGGTTGCTGTCATTAACATGTTTTACATAATGTTTCCGTTAATCTTGTAAACACAGTGAGTTGCTTCTTAGTGAGGTGTATTCATGGATATTACTAGTTTGAGTTATGTCTTAGACTAGTGAACATACTGTTGTATCTGTCATCTCAGCTTGAACTATTCCGCATTCAAGCTTGTTTGTAATTAACAAATTGTTGATAATACATACAAACATTGAGAAAAGAGTGTGTAGTTTTTAAATTGCTGTATTCACCCCCCCTCTACAGCTTATAACTATATACTTTGGGAACCTCTCGGGACCTACACAAAGAAGCTGTGAATTCCCATAATCTGACATAAAATTTCTGGTGTTTATTGAGCACCATCTGTTTTTCACAACCCTTCGCTTCTTTGGCTTTTATAACTAGCCATTTCAAATTTATACAACTTATCTGTTGATTTATGCAATCATCATACGAATTTTAGGATTCCTGCTTATCGCTTATACTTTTACTGTGTTGACTTTTGCTTCGAGATTCCATATGACTTGCATTTAATTCAGATATGAATTTAGTATATTAAGACAGGTTATATCTTTTTTTCTTTTGTTCTTGAGCCAGTTATGGCTTTTTGAATTTCATATCTGTATTATATTGAACATTTTCACTCATTGATGATGTTATTAACATCAATCGCTTAATTTTTTTTATAGAATTTCTCTTTATTTCTTGTTTGACTTTAGCTTTGTGCCTCAGACTTCTTTGATTTCAATCGACTTTGACATTGGGTTTCCTTAAAGCTTTTGAATCATACATGATTCAAACACTAATACCTATATAGCTTATAGGTAAAAACTTTTGATTAAAGGAGAAATTTAAATCAAGAATAGAAAATCTTTCTTCTGATCTCCTTAGCGATCCTATTTTTAAAAATGTTCCTATGGAATCGGAATGAAGTCGAGATTGAAGAAATCGTTATTAGCGAGCAAATCATGTTTATTTGTGGCTGTTTCAATATCAAGGGTAGCAGAATGCTAGGCAAGTGACTTGGTTACACTACTACAAAATAAGCCTATTGCAACATTTTATAAGCAACTTTTATATAATTAGTTGCATTTGATTCTAAAGCAAGTTTAAAAAAATAAAGGTTGCATTAGATGATCTAATGCAACATTTAATTTAAAAGGTTACAAATTTGATTGAAAAATGGCAACATTTATAGGAAATGTTGCATTTGGTATAGGTTAAAAGTAACCTTTATTTTAAAAGGTTGCATATATGTAAAGTAAATGCAACTTTTTTAAAAAAGTTACATCTAACATGTGATTATAATTTATTTTATTGTTTTTTTAAAAAAATATATATAACTATTTTAGGATATCTTATTTTTTTACAAACAGTTTTGGTTTTGGATTGTACCTAAAAACCGAAACCAAAAAAACCGTTCCAAACGGTATGGGTTCGGATTGTACCAAAAAAGCGAACCGAAAAACCCGGAACCAAACTGAATTAATAAATAATTTAAATTTTTTATATATTTAATATATTATTCTTTTATATATATATATATATATATATATATATATATATATATATATATATATATATATATATATATATATATAGTTTTTTATTGAAAATATATATCTAGGTTTAGTATTTTTTACTGATTTACGTCTCTTAAGAATTGTAAACGCCCTCTCCACCCCCCAAAACCTTCGGTTCTTCATTTGCGCTTTACTCGCTTCTGCTTCTCTCTGTCTACGATCTCCAGCGGCTATCAATCTCCGGTGACCCCTTCCAGACATCGGCGACCACCGACTATTGTTCGTAGCCTCAATCAGACTCCTCTCTTCTCCGATTTTCCAAGGTATCGCTCTCTCTCTCTCTCTCGCCTACCATCGCTGGTCCAATTACTCGCAGTGTTGTAACGTTCTCCTTCATTCAGTTTGTCTCTCGTCTCCTTAAACCACATCTTCGACCAGTCCTACTCCTATCTCCGACCGGCACTTTTCGCCCCCACCCCTATCTCCGACAAGGTTCGATCGATAGGTTTTAATTTGTGGGTTTTTGTTCAAAATTGGTTCTTCGAAAACGCTGTGAGATTTAAAACTTTTGATTTGCTTGTGTGATTTGGGTTTTTAGTGTTCTGGTTATTCGATTTGCTATTTTTGTCCATTTAGCTATAAAACGTCTGAAAGTTTCTCAAGGTCTATAAATGTTTAGCTGATATTGTATTAGGTTTTGTCGCAGCAGCCCTCTGCATTGTCGCAGCAACCCTCTATAATTGTTTAGCTGATAATCAGCAGTCCTTTTTTATGTATGTGTTCCATTCTCAAAACAGAAACAAAACCAGCAGTAGTATAATACACATGTGTGTCGGTGCTGTCAAATGCACGTGTGTGATTTACTCCTTGCACGTGCCCAGCTTGCAGAAATTATAAGGTACTTCCGTTTGTGTAATGATATGGTTTTAACCAGCTGGGTTGTTGATGCTTGTTGTTACACACACACACATTCACTCTGTTTGTTGTTGTCCCTAATCACATAGCACACACAAGCAGTACATAATTTATATATATGTTTAAATCTATAAGATTGATGCTACTGATTCTGCACATACATCATGCTCAGCACACACACATGTACTTAAACTAAGCTTGTGTATGAATGTATGTTTGTTGCTGATGCACACTTCTGTCCAGATCAATACATATACACATACGTGACCTCCTATTTAATTGTTTGATCAATATTAATTCATACACACACCCTGTTGCTGCACACATGTTTATATGTATGTATATTGGTTATAAGGAATATGGCTAGGTGAGATGCTTCGTATATCATTTTCATTTGTTGCTATGTGGTTTTGTTGTTATGTATTTTAGTTGTGTGATTCAGAGGAACAACAGAACAAGCCAAGAAGGCCATTGGCCTTCGGCTTTAGCTTTATCATAATTTTGTGTGATTATTGATCATTAGAAACATTTAATAGCCATTTATCCTTGTTAAAGTGTTGCTGAAATATGAAGTTTAGAACAGAATTAAGAGTAATGTTTCTGTCTGTAAATTAGGCCAAGAATGCTAACAGAGTGATCCTATAGTACTCTAATTGATGCACAAAAATCATGTTTTTAATCGGTGAGTATAAATTGATGCTTGCAGCCAATGATGGGCATTAGTTTCAGTCCGTGCAAGTTCATTTAGAGCAGCCATTAGGGGTGGGTTAGTAGAACATTATATGTATAAAAAGGTAGTATTGTGGTATTCTTTCCTTATTTGCCAAAAATCATAAGCTGCTGCACCTTATATGTATAAAAAGGTAGAATAGTTGGTATTCTTTCCTTATTTTTGATAAACATGGCCACATAAATCTCTGGTGCAGAAACTCCAATTAACGGCTAAAATGTTAATGGAACATTATATGTATAAAAAGGTAGTATCGTGGTTCGAGAACACTTTGTCTCATATACCGTGACTAGTAAGCAAAAAGGGCCAGGTAGCGTTAGAAGTCCAAATTTAAAAAGAACATCTGACAACTACAAATTATTGATGATGTATCTTTGTTGGATAAGAATAAGTGACAGCACTTCTAAAGGAAGGTAAAATAATGAAAGAAATTTAAACTCATATATATAACAAACGACAGATCAAAGGGTAAATAATTGTGGGCAGTTAAATGTTTGCTGAGTTTTTTTCTTAACACTTTAATAATGGTCTGGTCATTCAAGAGCAGCAAATACAGGAGAAAATTTTTTTGTTTTGATGCTGTTTAATGTGGTGCAGTCATTACAATTGGGTTAGGGACACTTAGGTTTACGTTGCAGTAGGTTCAGGTGAATTCATGTAATGTGTTTCGGTTATAAGTATAACATGTTAATGTGATGCGGTCATACCTTGCTGATAAATGGCTTAATGGCTGCTGTGTTTTTTTTTTTAAGTCGTACAACCTACAACTCGTAATACTTTTTGCTATCTAGTTAAGCTTCCTTCATCTTGACTTGATAATTAAGGTGGGTTTTGCTAGAGGTTTGTAGAGAGTGATGCCTAGTTGCTGGTTTCTTATCATACGTTTCTGGGTGAGTTTTCTTTTAATATTGCACTTGGCGGCTATTTAATATGTGCATGCTAAACCGACTGTGATCCACTATATTTAATGTGAGTTTCTTAAATGTGCAGGCTTTACTTCTAGTTGGTTATGATGTCAGAATATGACTACAGATGAATTCCTAAGCTATAATGAGGTCATTGGTGTAAACCACCGTAATCTGTTTGTGCATTAGAGATCATTTTGTTTCTGTTTATTGCTAGATAAATGCAATTGCATGTTGTCCTTTTCTTGATTATTTTCAGTTTTGCATTGCAGATCTAATTGAACTCCAAGAAAGAAAGTAAAATTGCAGGAACAGTTGAGTGTCTTGAGGTCCTCCTTTACATCCTTTTTTCCAGATAGTGCAGCTACATTCAGATATATATAAGTGAAGCTCATCTTTTAAATTCGTAATGGATTTAATCATTTTAATTTCAATCTTTAGTGCAAATGCCAGTGATTTAGATTGAACCTTCGACTTTAGAAAGGGTATTCATTTTTTGATCTTGAAATTGTTTTCAGGTTTGGGCTGTTCTATTATCTTAAACCATTTTGCTGTTGTTTTTTGGAATAGATGCAGAGAAGCTACCATTATGTTCCAAATACTTATTTTCAAGTTTTGTGGTTGGACCTGAGGTTACATGCTTTTGATTTTATATGTGTTTTGTATTGTAAAACTTTCTCAGCTTCGTAATCCATGTGCTTTAAATGTTGTTCTCACCCAGAAAGTATGAAAATCAGACTCAGGTCGGCCTAAAATATAACAGTTTGAGGGAAGCAGTCAAAGTCAAATAAAATCTACAATAGTTGAGAGGGTAAAAGCGAGTCCACTACCAGTTGGAAAGGTAAAGAAAAAACAAATTATTATTTGCATCCAAAGTAAGGTATGAGTTAACAAGTAAGTATTCAGTTCACTTTCTTCTTCATTAGTTCCATTTTGAATGTTGATCCTTTAGGAATAGAAATTATGAAATAATTTGTATTTGTGAGGACAAATGTGAATGTATATTGTGAGTTCCATATGAGGAATAAATGTGACTGAAAGAGTTAAAGGTAATACAACACCTTAGATCACCTAAACTCATGATGGTTTCATTAGCTCACTATTTCCTTAAACATTATAAAATTAACTTTTTTTCTTTTATGTTTGTATAGCTAAAGTATTCTCAGCTTTGTATTTTGTGTGTTGTATATTTTGTTATAATATTATAGTTGTGTTAGTTTGGCTTGCAATATTTTGTATATGCATAAAACACACACATTTGCTTATATAGTTATTATTGATGCAGCAGGATAACCCGTAATTGATCACTTAAATCCCATGTTGGTGCTTGTTTCGAAGAAGATATTGAAAACCAATGAGATAATTAGTTGAAATGCGATGAAGAGGCTTATGGAAAAATTGCCTCTTCAAGTTTGTGAGTTTCTAGCATGACTTATCGTCTATGTTTGGTTTAAGGTATGATGTCATTACGATCATGACAAATATAATTATTTCATCAATTTAATTATTTTGGTTTGAGTTAGTTACTTACTATTATTTTTGTGTGACAGGCAACTTTGTGTTGGGATATCGATGTATATATGAAGACCGGTGTTTTTTGGAGGATTTAGATACATTTTGTTATTATAATTAACAATTATTATATGGAATATTGTGTTTTGAGATTATTCTGTAATTGGTGAAGGTTTGATACCTTTTAATTATTGTAATCGACATTTTTTGAATTGGGTGATGTGTATTAATTGTATTCGTGTATTAAAATGTTGTACTTTTTGTAACTAAATTCATAAATGTCGCAATTAAAAATAAAAAAAGTTGCATTTGAATGTAAAAAAGGTTGTATTTGAGCATAAAAAGGTTGCATTTGAGTTTAAAAATAGTTGTATTTTAATGTGAAAAGGTTACATTTGAAAATAAAAAAGGTTGCATTTGAGTTTGAAAAAGGTTGCATTTGATGTAAAAAAATGTTGCATTTGAGTGTGAAAAAGGTTGCATTTGCTTGTAAAAAGGTTGCATTTTAAAAAGGTTGCATTTCCATGATTAATGCAACTCTTTCAAAAAAGGTTGCATATTCTACCAAAAAGGTTACTTTAGACCTAATGCAAGAGGACATAAAGCAACTCTTGCTAAAAGGTTGCTTTAGGCATAATGCAACTTTTTGCAGGCTTAATGCAACTTTTTGCCAAGGTTACAATAGACTCGTTTTGTTGTAGTGTTAATCGATATGAAAGTGCTGTAGAGATAATTGAACAGTTTGTAGTAAAACCAAATGATGCATGATAGGTATTCAATTAGCAAACGTACTCATGGCTGCATTTGGCATGTCCTCTGTTTCCTCGGCTGTGATATGATAAGCACGGGCTCTAGCTGACGGAGTTGCAGCAGTGCGCTTCATTGTTGAACCTCCGGCATATGACTGAGATTGACTGTTGGTTCTCATTGGACATTGATGATTAAAGTGTCCAGGTTTTCCACACGTGGAACAACCAAGACCTTTTGTTGGGCATTCCTCGCTGCTATGACCTATTTTGCTGCAAACGTAACATATCACATCCATTGGATTACATAACCCAATATGTGATTTCCTACACCTTTTGCACACTCGTTGTTCTAATTGAATCGCATAAGACTTTGCCTTCTGAGGAGAGCTATACTGATGAGTTTGTTGAGACTGAGTCTTTCCTGTCTTGAAGAATCTACTGAACCGTTGCTTCTTTGGTGGAGAAGGACATGTAGGACTGATCTGAGTTGCGCTTAGTTGTTCACCATACTCTCGATATTCGCTTTCAATTTGTCTGGCTGCTTCCACCATCTCCAAGTACGTCTTGTATTTGTTACCACTCATCGGCTGACGATACTTTGGGTTCAATCCTCTACGAAAACGATTCATTTTTCTTTCTTCTGTGGCTACTTGATAAGATGAATAGCCACACAATCGCGAGAACTCGTGCTCGTATTCATCGACCGTCTTGTTGCCTTGAGTCAGTTGCATCAATTGAACTTCCATTCTATCTTGCTGATCCGCGGGACAATACTTAGCGTTGAACATGTCGAGGAATTGCTCCCATTCAAGTGTTTGGATGACGTCCTCTCTGTAGATACTCCTCTGTGTCTTCCACCATGCGCGGGCAGCTCCGAAAAATAAGGCAGTAGCAAACTTGACCCTTTGTGAATCTAAACACTCAGAGATACTGAAAATCTATTCTGTGTGACAAATCCAGTCCAATGCCTGGATAGGGTCTACAGTACCCTCAAATGTCAAGGCACCACTAGACTTAAAGTCTTTGAATCGGCAGCCTTTTGGTTTTTCAGTGTGGACATTTTCATTGGAGTTATTAGAATCAGACTTATCATTATGGATTTGCTTATCCTTTCTTTTGTTCTTTTTATCAGCCTTACGCTTTGCTTCAGCCTCATCACGAGCCTGAAACTGTTCTTGGATTAGTTTGACTTGTTGTTCATTTTGTTGTGCTAACAGTTGTTGTATCATCTCAAACAGTTGTTGAGGGGTGACATTATCAGGAATTCCTCCTAGTCCAGACATTCTTACTGAAACATAAAAATTCAAGTGACTTTTAGTTAATAGACTTAGTGACTATGTACCCTTTTTCCCATCCTAACAGTCTGTACATCCTATCTCAGTTCAAGCCACCTAGCATGATTGACACATTATGTATTGCTTAAGTTTGAGACCAAGTATTACTTTCATAATACTTGATTCACTCAAACTATTTGCTCTGATACCATCTTGTCAAGACCGTCCCTTACGGGGCAGTCCTGAATGACTAGGTCCCAAGGAGCAATACAGCATCAATCACAACTAAGATAGAATTAATAAAATGCGGTATTAAGTCATTACAGAAATTAAGATTATTTTACAATAAGTTTGAAAGTAAACTATAAAGGGCACAAGGACACTAATCTAGTACATAACCACAATGCATGTCACTGCTTCTACCCAAACCACCACCATAATCAATTCATTCGATACCAATTTTAGTTGAAGTAGTGGTCTAGTGACTTCAAATTCGAGCGAGCAGATCCTAAAGACTTGAGTCAGCTGGACCTTTTCCTTTGATTAAACCTGTAAAAAGATTCAACAACAACTGTAAGCGGGGCTTAGTGAGATTATAGATTTAACAGTTAACATGCCATGACAATTTTAAGCGGAGACTTGACTTGACTTTTGACTTTAATCTCTGACTTTGACTTTAAGCGCGATTTTGACATGACTGCCGCTATCAGCCAGACATTGTGAGACATAGGACTTAAGATCGGATGATGTTTAATCCCACGCACACGCTTTTAATAGTGGGGGCCAACCACATACTGGGCTAGCTACCAGTAAGACAACGTGGGCAAACATCGGAGTAGACTTAATCATAGACTGACATAGACTTTCTCAGACTTGAATTATGCGGAAGCATATGAAAGCATTGATATCAAGGTAAATGACTGAAAATATTCAAGTAATGAATGAAGATAGCAACAACAATATATCCAAGACTAATTCCGATTGTAAAGACAAGTGTGCATGATGACATATTAAAAGCTATCATGATCCACAGGGCATCACCGTACCAAGGTGTGCACAGGTCACATTCTAGCTGAGCATATAGACTTTCAAATAAAGCTAGAACAACAATATGTCTCACAGGAAGACAAGCATGTATACAGTTATATCTATAACTCACAGTTACTGGTTTTATTGCACGACTGTTGACTTTGACTTTCGCAAGCGGATTGGATCCACCACCTGAGTTATCTCAGGATTTAGCGATTGACTTTACGGACTTTAGCTTTGACTTTATTGACTTTGGCTCTGACGTTGGCTTTGACTTGCTTCTCTGACTTTGGCTTGACTTTATTAACTGATCTTGGCTTTAATTGCTTTAACTTGACTTTTCTGGCTTGGCTTTACGGACTTTGACTTTACAACATGGTTCAGATTTAGCTGAACCTGTTAATTGTACGACAATTTAATTACATAAGCTTTTATTGACTTTACACAACATAATTTATGTAAATCTGATGCATTCTCTGACTTTCTGAAACTTATGTATAGACTTATACCTTTATTGAGTTTTTCGTGTTATCTCAGACTTTATTACTTTGTTACTTTATTACTTTGTTCAGAATTATCTGAACCTATCCAGAATTTATCATGTCATATGTCATATTAAGTCCTATTTAAGGATCATTATATTGTCACCATGTTTAATTTCATGTTGTCGATTCCTTTATGCCTTTAATTACCTTTTAATGCATATTTTGTATGTATGTGTTCATGAATGATCATACAAGCATACATATGCAATATTAATCACTATGGGGTGGTTAAATGTATACTTGCACATCCCATGACTTACTTTGATTTATGTTCTATTTTCATGATAATAAGCCTTAAGGCTCATTTATAAGGAGTCACATGTATATGCATTTCATTCAAGGACACCCCTTATCATGTATATACTTTCTAAAGTATACAAATAGCACACTTTTACACCTCTTACACTCCTATTTTTATCATTTTTCAGGCCTTAATGAGAAGGCCAAAGGTTAAGGCGATTAATGCAAGAACTCACGGACTTAGGCTATGAAATAAAGCATTAAACCGTTGTCAATTTAAAGCTATGTTTTGCTGCTGTTATATCCCATCTTTAGGACCTAACGACAGCCATAATACAAGCTAAAAACAAGTTATTAAAGGGTTCTAAAGGCTAGGGCCAAAGGCTAAAAGAAATGGTTGAGGGTTCGAGAGACTTTTAGCCAAGGGCCAAGTCATAACGTGAGTTCTTTGGGGACTGTTGGCGACTGTTTTTGCTGCTGCTCTTGCAGCTTTTATGGTCCATATTTGGGGTTCTATAACAGCCATGCAACATGGTTATACAGTACTATTTAAGGTTCCATTTGTCTTGGCCGAAGGCCAAAAGAATTGAGCCATAAAATGAGGCTTTCGGCCTAAGGCCAAGCCATCTTTGGATGTCGTTATGTAATTGATTTATGCTGCTCTCCACAGCTTCTAGTTGTTGTCCGTGCTTTGAAATTACAGCAGCAACACCCCTTAGGTTAGCCAACAAATTCATGTTACATGTTCAAAGGTAAGGATCAATAATGAGGTCCATTTGAGACTAAAAATAGAGGCTGAAATTGTGGTTGCAGCACCTGAGAACACTCACAGATTGTGAGTTTTGGTTCTGCACAGCAGCACCCCTTCTCCTAGCATGAATCTCGGATGAATATATATATATATATATATATATATATATATATATATATATATATATATATATATATTAAAGGGGCTGCACTTTAATATCTTTAAAGGGCTGCTATATATGCACAAAATCCACACATCTAAGACTTATATTTTGCTCAATTAATTGCTGAAATAGAAAGGAAATGGAAGGGATGTTGCTGAGTTTATATATATTTGAACTAAAAAGTAAAAAGGCTGCTGGTTTGAGCCACAAACATCCGAAAATAAATGTTGAAAAAGAAGTGCTGGACTCCTTTGCCTTTTACACTCAACATATACTAAATTCATGAAACATAAAAGGTTGTTGTTTCTGTCGAGTACACAGAACACACACAAAAAGGGAAAAGGTGCTGCTTTGGTTCTGTTTTCGGTATTGTGTTTGACGTTTCGGTAGTTTTCTATTCCATTCGGTATTAGAGGTGGTCTCGGTAATCATCATGGTTTCGGTAGTTTCATGAGTGTTTCGGTAACTACCGAAACCCATAAGGTTTCTGTAACTAGAGGATGATTTCGGTAGTTCTATGATGGTCTCGGTACTGAAGTGGGTTTCGGGAATACCATGCATCATTCGGTATTACAATTACCGAAACCTTTATGGTTTGGTTTCGGTACTACATGCAAGCACACAAACACACGCTGAACTTAAATTTTCTTTTTGTTTGGTTTCGGTTCATGCATTTAACACACACTACACACTGCTGCACATTTTGCCTTCTGTTTTTTTTTTTCATTAATTCCAGCAGCAAATACTTTTAATTGAGGTTGTGTCTTGTTTCTATTTGATGAATAAAAACCCACATAACACCACCTGCACTTTTACTTTCTTATTTCTATTTTTCTTTGTTTTCCGACAGATCCAACAAAGCAAAGGAATTAAAGGCTCTTTTAAGTAGTAAATATAAACATGCATATGCTTAAATCTAGGTTTTAACCAACTTTTGATCATCAATTTGGTTCATTCACTTTCATAAAACATGGGTTTCAATACAACAGCAAGAACTCTAAAATTTAATGTCATTTACCTTGTGATCTTTATGAAATTGCTTTTGATGATCTTTTCCCAACTTGAATTCTTGAATAATTGGTTGAAATCTTGGTGATGATGAATTGAAGAAGATGATAACCGTGGGTTTTAGAAATAGGATGAAGATGTGCTTTTGTTTTTCTCACAAAATGAAAGCAGAGAACTTATTTAGGGGATTTATGTTAATACAAGTTTAATTTTCCACATTTTGACCACAAACTTATATTTATTTTATTTTACAATTTGGCCCCTAACTTTGTTTTCTTTTAATTCTTTTAAATTTTCAAGACAAGGTTTATAATTAAAACTTATGACTAAATTATAATAATTTTTAATTTAAAATTTTTTTTTATTAACTTAATTAAATTACAACACAAATAATGTAATTAAATTATATTATTAAGTCAAACACGGAATTTAAAAGTCAGGTTAAATGCTAGGTTGTTACAACTTTTATTTAATTATCTTAATAATTTATTAAATCATAATTCATAATTTAAATATTTATATAATTTAATTAAATATTTCAAAAACTTAATTAAATTATAATTCAAATAATGTAATAAAATTACATTAGTGGTTCGATGATCAGATATTAAGTTGGGCTAAAAGTCGGGTTGTTACAGAATGGGCTCCACCACGCACAAACTTCGTCCCCGAAGTTAGATATGTTCGAACAGACTTGGGCAGATAGCTCTTATGATATCTCTTAATTCCCAAAACTGATACGAACTTTTGTGGTGTTTCCGCTGAACGAGCACCATCTGTATTTCATGATTTATGTTTCTTTTGAAATTCTCAAACACAAGAAACTCAAATTTTTCTTCGGAGTTTCTTATTTGATTCAATGTTTCACTGTTATGTTATTGTCATTAATCATTTTATGATTTCTGATTATCAGTTATATATTCACTTTTATGAATTTATGCTTTGAGATTTAAAATATATCTCTTTCAATTTAGCTTGCAGCTCAATATATATCAATTAGCTCATATCTCTCTTTCATTTTCCTTTGAAACTAGCTGTAGAGCTTTTGGGAGTCTGATATCTGTACTTTATGTTTCTTTTATTGATGATGTTTCAATCATCAATCGCTTAACTGATTTCTGATTTGTGCTGACTCGTTATGAAGACTTAAAATTTTTTCTTCGCTCTATTAAACAAATGGAATCAATCCTCCGGCGCATCAACCGGAGCCAACTCTTCGTTTAACGACTCCACCTCACCTATCTTGGCCTCCAATTGCGCTGCCATATCCGCCGAATCTTTTACATAAGTAATCTCTCGAGAGGCAAAATCCTTTAAGATGATCTAGTGTTTAGAAGTTGAGAATAAGAGATTAAGACAAAATGTTGAAATACTGCATCTTAAAGCTCGCCGAACAAAGTAGGAGTTCTAATAAAGAATCAAATTTTGGAGTTACAATCGTCCTCATCTCCTTCGCAACGGTTCCAGTGGTTGATAGATATTTCAAACAAATCAAACATGATCAAGAACTTGAAAAGATCATACGCTTTCAAATCTTCCAGCAAATAGGAATATTAATGACATGGAAGGCAAACGCTATACAGAATCGAAATCCAAGGAAACGATTTTGATAGAAATCAACTATTTACTTAGGCTTTCTCGGTGTGATTCATTAGACATGACGATAGATTCTGTTATCGAAGTCAGGTCTCGAGTTACCAGGGTTCCAAAACCGTCTCCACGACCATTTACATCATCTTCTACTTTATCATCATCGCCTTCCTCTATTAGTTCACTGTGCAATTCGGTCAAGAGGCTTCGACAAAACAATACTTTTTTATTATGTTTAATTATATGTATAGACTTAGGTTTGAATCTTCATTGGTGAAATTCTGAATTCATAATTACTTTACTCTTTTGGCGGAAGCTTCTCATTTATGTACAATTAAGTGGAATAAGAATTCCATATTAGATATCTCACTAGTCTCACATTGACATAATGAGAATCCAACACTTACATTTATTTGTCATATACGGCATTTCATTGGTCATTTATGACTAATCGCTTGATTTCACAAAAATCTCAATCTATTTCTTTATCACTCTCGCTTTGTGCCTCTGACTTCTTTGATTCTCACTCAAGTTGTCATTGGGGCTTAACAATTTGTTTCAATGATTCTCTTCTTAATAGTTTTTATTTAATTAGCAACTTCTACCTCTGCCTCCATAAGAGACACGCTGTAATCATTTAGATTACAAGGATTTACGAAGTAGCTTGTGTTTAGGATTATATTTCAATTTCTCTCGGGTTTTGAATCATACATGATTCAGATTACAATACCTATATTGTTTATAGGTATAATTTCTGATTTGGAAATGTATTTGTATCGTAACTTCAACTGATACAACCCATATGTCATCCGCTTTATTCACTATTGATGACAGGGTTATACGGTTTACTCGATACTTATTTTGGATTTGGAATTCATATGGTAACAGAATTAAATCATTTTATCATATAAGAAAGTTATTGTTAGTTACCATTGGGGACATTTGGCGTTTCTGGCGTCTCCTCAGCATCCTCAGCAGTTATATGGAAAGCTCGCGCCTTTGCTGTAGGTATCATTGTAGTACACTGCTGGATTGCTCTGCCAACTGGTTCAGGATTGATAAGCATGCGTGCTTTTGGGCAATGCTTGGCATAATGTCCACGCTCACCACAGTTGTAGCATACGTCGTTTCTTTCTAGGCATTCATCACTTCCATGTCCAATCTGGTTGCAAGTGTAACAGGTCACATCTATAGGGTTGCAGCGTCCGCTATGAAATTTGTTACAGCGTTTACACGGTCGCGCTCCTGACTGTATGGAATAAACTCTAGTCTTCTGAGGTGTAGAGGATGCTTGTGATTGCTGCTGACTGGACTTTGATGAACCGAAGAATCTACTGGATTTCTGTTTCTTAGGTGGAGATGGATAAGTAGGATTTATAGCCATCATAACAGGTTCACAACTCGAATCTGTGAATTCCCGCTCCACCATTCTTGCTGCTTCCACTATACTGAGATATGTTTTGAATTTTATGCTACTCATTTGTCTTCTATATATTGGATTCAGACCCAGTCTGAATCGGTTTATCTTACGCTCTTCTGTTGCTACTTGATATGACGAGTAGCCGCAAAGTCTCGAGAACTCATGCTCGTATTCATCAACGGTCTTAGTTCCTTGTTTCAATTGCATCAACTTCATCTCGAGTTCGTCTTGTTTGTCTGTTGGACAGTATTTAGCGTTGAACATCTCCAAGAACTGCTCCCAGTCCAGTGTCATAATTGCTTCCTCACCATAGATGCTCCTTTGTGTTTTCCACCAGGCTCTAGCAGCTCCAACGAATAGGGCTGTAGCGAACTTAACTCTATTGATGTCCAGACATTCTGAGATACTGAAGATCTCTTTAGTATGACTTATCCAATCTAACCCTTGTATTGGATTTATTGTGCCTTCAAACGTCATGGCACCACTCGCTTTGAAGTCTTTGAATCTACAGCCTTTTGGCTGCACAACTCGTTGATTGACATGCAAGACTGAAGAGAAAACTGTGATATGTTCAGGATATTATATGATGAAACTATGAATGAAAGGTTCACAAAGTGGGGATATTATTAATGATATGTTCAGGATATCACTAGTTGAAAGATTTGTAAGGATAAAATACTGAAAATGGATTTCAGGGATAGTTATGAGTTTTACGAGTATTTTGTTATCCCATTTGGGATAGCCAACACCCCAACTGTTTTATGGACATTATGAATAAAGATTTGTATATCAATGTTGGAGGAAATCTGTAATCGTAATTATCGATGATATTTTGGTATAAGTTTAAAGTTGAATATGTCAAATCTTGAGTTTTGATTATAATAGATTATATTTTGGGATATGTGATTTCTGGAAGTGGATCTCGGAGGATTCTGCTAAAAAGGGGAGTGATTGAGAATTTGAAAATTTAGGCGGATAATTTATAATTAAGTTGAATTATGAGCAATTATTATGTATTTGGGTTATTTAGAAAGTTTGTTGTTATTTTAAGAAAATTTGAACTCTGAATTATTATTATGGAGTATTAAGGTTATAAAAAATTGATAATGATAAAACTAAGAATAAATCAGTATTTTATGGAACCGATTAAGTTGAGGGGTGAAATGTGCAAAAATGATGAAAGTTGAATAAAAAGGCTAAAAAGCCATTCATTTTTTCATATTTCACTCTCTCTCTACTTTCTCTCTAGAAAACGCTCTCTACTTCTCTCTAGCTTATCTCACAAACCGACCGGCCGAATATCGAAATTTATACGTCATCTGAAAGATCTCGAGGAGTACTAGTGAGACCCAAGATTTCTCAAAGGTCTCAAGTCAAGGCCCAGTAGCAACGCAATATCAAACAGGAAACTAAGATAAAATTAACAGTTGCGGAATAAAAGTTAATTACAATCAGAGATAATTTTTAAGTAATAGGGGCAGACTTCTAGACTATTTCATCAAAGCACAAATGTAAACTAGCCCAAACCCCAAAGGTCTATCTTTAATCAAGTACCAAGGTATTGGAACAGGTTCTAATGCACTTTAAGCTCTTTCAAAGTCCTGACCTATGAACTAGGTCCAGCCAATCCTTTGCCTTTACCTGAAAAATAATGCAACAACGAGGTAAGCTTATTTGCTTAGTGAGAATGCATAATTTCACATTTAACATGCAATTATGAACGCGGAAGCAGATGCACTGCACTCGGCTCATGCACGGCTCAGCTCTATGCTTATGCACTGCACTAGGCTCATGCACAGCTCAAATCTCGAAGGGACATTGGCCAATAAATGCTCTTTTGATGCGCGACTTTGCTTAGCTCCCAGTTATAAAACTGTTGTTGCTCTTGAGACGTTCAGACGAATTCATAAGGAATGCTCGGATGATGATAAATCCATACACACGCATCATTAGTGGGGATCAGCCACGTACTGGGCTAGCTACCAGTAAAAGCTCTATATGGATATCATCGGAATGCTCAGCTCTAGCTACCCTCTGTGCTTTCATCACGTAAATCAGCACATCATAAGCCTAACATTAACCCAACACTGAGCAATAGTGATGGTGTTAAGCTTAACAATCAAATGACTCGTCAAAGAATCGAATCTAGAAGAAGAAATACTCAGCTCAACAAATCATAGTAAATATACTATGACAATATATCAATAAGCTCAAGATCAGAATGCCAAATAAATCAGTATCATGCAACAAAAGTCTCAATTCACATAAATATGCAGTTAAAGTGAAATCTACAACTCACAGTTACTGGTTATTTATGATCTTTTACTTTCTGGCTCTGGCACTGTTGCTCACAATCTGTAGTGGATTAGAACCACTATTTGACTTATGTCAGACTTTCAGATGCTCGCCATCTTGCTTGTTGCTCAATCTGTTAATAATAATATCAATTCTGATATTTATTAGCTTTTATATCATCTGAATAATATATTCAGTATTCATTCGTTTAATAATGCTCAAAGTTCGTTCGTTGGTCTTTTAATTTCAATATCTCATTCTTTCATATATATATATATATATATATATATATATATATATATATATATATATATAATCATTAAGCTAATTATTTTGTTATTTATGTGTTGTTTATGTGTTTATATTCAAGATATTCGAATTTAATGAGTGGGGTTCAATGGTTATTCAAACATAAATCATCATTAAATTCGAACACCATATGTTAAATTCGAAGCCTATCATAAATTCGAATATATTTATGCTTAAATTCGAATCATGCTTCAACAAATTCAAATCCCTATTCAACTTTATGCTTAGATTCGAATGCTATCATCAAATTCGAAGTAAGGTTCAAACTTAAAGTCAAAATTGAATTCAATGTCTCGAATTTATGTACAAATTCGAACACCCCTAGCTAAATTCGAAGCCAAACTCGATTTTAATAATTAGGTTCGAAGACATTACCTTAAATTCGAACCCATTTCAAATTTATAGACAAATTCGAACCAATATTAGAATTTAGTTAAAAATCGAATTTGTTCTATGCTATTTCGAGTTTGTTCTTGGTTTCTCGAATTTGTTCATCTTTTACAGCTTAAAAACATGGATTTCTAAGCCTAAACTCACTAATATGTTAAATATTAAGCCTAAGCTCAATTATATTATACATTTTCTAGTTAAATCTCAAATTAATCTAGCTTAATTTCATGAAAATGCTAAACTCGAATTTATATCTTTAAAACCGAAAAATATAAAAACTTAAACATAAAATCTTACCTCAATTTCGTATGTAATCACTCGTGAAATTGTAGAATCTTGTAGTATACTCCGAGATCTTCCCGATAATGTATAAATCTTGCTAATCGGACGGTCGGTTTAGAAGAAATCTTAGAGAGAGAGTAGAGAGACAAAATCTAGAGAGAGAATGTAGAGAGAGTAAGATTATGTAAATGAAGCTTTAATTACGTTTATATACTTCAACTAGTTATATTTGCTACTTAACCCACTATTACTTTTGTATCTTATATCTCTCTTATTTAATTATCTTTAATAAATTATTAAATCATAATTTATAATAATTAACTTACTAATTAAATAATTCAAAACTTAATTAAATTATAATTCAAAATAATGTAATAATATTACATTATTGGTTCGATGATCAGATATTTCTCGTGTGACACCCTTGCCACAACAACCACTATTTACATATCACCCAGGATTAATCACCGTCATTCTTAGACCAAAAGACTAACATTGATTGCACAAATGCAGTAGTTACAATTTAATTAATCGGCACCAGAATTTAAACAAAACTCATGACCACCTCCGAATCTCCCTTAGATTCCGAATCGCAACTAAGTTTGAACCCAACTCAAGTTCAAACCTTATCCTTGAAATATCTTTTGTTATTTTATTCTTGAATCCAAAATACATTATCTCGTCACATATTTCAATGTGAAATTATCCATTCATTCTGATCTTCTATCGGTTGCTGGTAAGTTTTACTCGTATTCATGTTTGTGTCGCATCTTACTTATATTTCGTTATATGCATACTGATACGAACAACAAGTTATTGGGAAAAACTCCAGGGATCAAATCAACATATAAACCTACTTCTTCGATCTCTAAAGTACAATCATGATACACATGATCTATTTTAACTAATGTGTTATTAAGAAATTTCAACATCAATCACAACCGTCAACTTAATTATAAATTATCCGCCTAAATAGATCCAAATTACAGTAATTGAATTCGAGGATGTTACATTTGTTAATGATTATGGTTACGCTTCCGCGACGTCACGCTTCATTGCCAACCGGGGTAACGGGGTGGGACATGTATCGTCTTCATTAGGCTCTGTATGGATTACATCAAGCACCAAGGGCATGGTATGAGACGCTATCAACTCATCTTTTAGACAACAGGTTTGAAAGAGGAAGAATTGATAGTACATTGTTCGTAAAGAGGAAAGGAGAAGATTTTATCTTGGTACAAGTGTACGTGGATGACATCATTTTCGGGTCATCTAACGAGCAGATGTGCAAAGACTTTGAGAAGGTTATGAAGTCAAAGTTTGAGATGAGTGCTATGGGTGAGTTAAACTTCTTTCTGGGTTTGCAAATTGAACATAGGAAGGAGGGCATGTTTATCCATCAGACGAAGTATGTCTACGATATTCTGGAGCGCTTCGGGATGGAGGGAACAAAGCTGACTGCTCACTTTAGTACACCGATTCAAGTGAATCACAATCTCGGACCGGGTACAGAAAGTGATACTGATGTGGATCCGACTCTATACCGGGCCATGAGTGGGTCACTAATGTATTTAACTATTTCTAGACCTGACATAATGTTTGCTGTGTGTATTTGTGCTAGGTTTCAAGCCAATCCGAAAGAAATGCATATGAAAGCTGTGATGCGGATTCTGAGATACCTCAAGTCGAAACCAAAGCTGGGACTTTGGTATCACGCTGATGGTGATCTGGAATTCGAAGCATTCACAGATTCAGACTATGGAGGTTGCAGCTTGAATCGAAAGTCAACAACTGGAGGTTGTTAGTCCCTTGGAGGGAGGCTCGTATCCTGGCAATGCAAGAAACAGACTTCGGTAGCCGTGTCAACGCGCGAGGCCGAATATGTAGCTGCTGGTAGTTGCTCTTCACTGGTTTTGTGGATACAACAACAATTGCTGGATTATGGTTTGACTTACACTCATACTCCCATTAGGATAGATAACCAATCTACTATTGCTATAACTAACAATCCAGTTAAACACAGTAAAACAAAGCACATAGACATAAGACATCATTTCATACGTGATTGTGCTGAAAAGAACATAATAAAGCTGGTAAAAGTGGTAACGGAAGATAATAATGCAGATTTATTCACTAAAGCTTTTGATAAGTCATGCTTTGCGTTGTTAGTTCAACTGAATGGTATGCGTAATCCAGAGTAACTTGACCTTAGTATATTTTCTTTCTTTTTATAGTAAGTTAGTAGTTAAGTAGAATTTATTTTCTTTTATAGTAAGTTAGTAGGTTAGTTTATTAGCTTATCTTAATTATGAAAAACAAAAAAAAAGAGAGAAAACTATAAAAAAATTCAAAAAAAGGGAATATTAGAAAAATGAGTTAAGTCTTAGATTCATAGGTTCAAAGTGACGAAAATTAACACAGTCGATACAATCTCTAAGTGTTAAGCTTTCACACATAATGCACTTTAAACTCTAAGTGATATACATCTTCTTCTTTGATGTGTTGGTAGGCATAATACACAAAGGGAATCTCAAAAGCTAATAAAATATTCAAGAAAAAGTCTTGTGTGTAACTAACTTAGATGTATGACCAAATGGTCTTAATCTCTATGTTAGAGACTTACAGACAATGATTCTAAATGAGGTATGCAAATTTTCTGGGGGATGTATGGCAACATCAAATACATCTTAAAGAAAAGAAAAGAAAAATTTTGATAAAAAGGAGAGAGTCAAAACAAGTCGCTTTGTTGTACGTAAGTACAGACCTGTCACCTTTGTTTTGACTCGAGTTAGCAAGATAAGTCGCTTTGTTGTACGTAAGTACAGACCTGTCACCGCTGTCTTGCTAGCTTTAAATAAACTTTAAGACAAACTAAGACACTCTGTTGTGTGTAAATACAAAACTGTGCCCGACGTTTGCCTTTTAAAGAAAATTTGAAATACCGAAAAGTTATAATCATTGTGTGTCTGCCTTGATCATAGAAGTATGTCTAAGTATGGGAAACGTAAGGTAGATTCTTGATAAATAAAAAGGGCAAGAGATATTCCAAACTGTAAAATGTTTAAAGGGAAAATCATACCAACAATCGACTTGGTTTGTATTTCACGACAAACAATCAAAGGAATAAAAAATACCTAAGTGTGAAAGTGTAATACTGAAAGTGCGTATTGACACCGCTATCTGATTGAACCTTTCTTTGACTTTCTGACAAAAATATTCTGTTAGTATACGTCAAAAATTTTAAAAGTAGTTTAGAGTAGCTTTAGTTTAAATTTTGTTCAATATTTTATTTTATCTTATTTTATTTTATTTTATTTTAAGTACGAAAAAGGTCAAGGTTACTAGGATACATTTTTGGTTGAATAAGCAAATATTGCGTGAACATCTGTAGCTTGGTGTGAATAATTTTGCAAGGTTTGAAAAATTCCGTTACACGAAAAAGTTGAATTTTATTCAAGTATTTTCAAAATTTTCCTCAAATTCGAAAGTCAGACAAATTCGAACTAACCTTCGAATTTGTCAGGAAGTTCGAACATATGGCAAGTTCGAAGGTAGTTGTTATAAATAGGTCAACAGTACGTCATTTAAGGCACCTACCTTCGACTTTAAGCATTCGAACTTGTGTCCGTCGATCTCGAATATGTTCCCTCGAACTTGTCGCTTTCGACTTTCTTTCGATTCCTCGAAGTTTTGCACATTTTTCTCAAACATACTCATACATCTAGGTATAATAATCATTATTATACAAAATTTGGGTAGTTTAGGACCTTAATATGGCAAAAATCAAGTTTATTTGATGGTTTTTGGGTTTAAACTATGTGGTTTAAAATCGCAAGATTTAACCGGTAAAAGTTCCAATAAAACACATATAACTTCGATTAGAACCCAATAGGACTAGTTGATACTGTTTTTTAAGTCAAATGGGGTTAAAATCGTGGATTTTTATTTGAAAATGGTCGACTTTGAACATGTTCTTCATGTTTGAACTTGTCACAAGTCCGAACTTGTTGAAATATCTACAAGTTCGAAGTCAGTCAAGTTCGAACATAATCTTCGAATTTGTTTAAAATTCGAATGTTTTAAAATAAATTCAAACATGTCTAAATTCGAATGTGTTGGTGTAGGTCCCAAAAGATATCCCAAGTGTATTGCTTTAAGCTGTAGAGGGGGGTGAATACAGCACTTCAAAAACTACACACAATTTTCTCAATGTTTGTATGTATTATTAACAAATGTTAATTACAAACAAGCTTGAATGCGGAAAGGTTCAAGCTGAGATGACAGATACTACAGTATGTTCAACTAGTCTAAGACTAACTTAAACTAATTACAATGAATACACTCACTAAGAATCACTCACTGTGTTTACAAGACTCTGAGGAATCAGCTTGAAATAAGAACAACTTAGACACTGAGTACTGTTTTATTCAAGCAGACTTGCATGCATGAAAGACACACTTTGAATGCACGTTCACTCTTGTTTTCAGCACTTAGCTTGTTGGCTTGTTTCTTTCTGACCTTAGAAGCTTCCTTTTATACTCACTCAGAGGATCTAAGTGAAGCTTCTTCATTGGACGAGATGAAAAATGAGAAGTCTTGTTTGAAAAGACAACATAACTTTTCTGCACTTTTCTGAAAAGCAGACTTGTCTTCACATGTGCAGAACTTTTGTCTTTTCACTTTGTCTACTGTTGCATTGCCTTTAACCAAATAAGGAATGTCAACTTTGTGTTTTTCTTCCTTGTAAAGGCATATTTTGATATAAGAAAAAGGTCTGTCACCCTTTTTCAAATAACCTTTTGTCTTCATGTAACAGAACAGCTTGGGCAGGCTGAGCAGTTCTGATTTCCACATTGTCTTCGACTGTGTAAACTGATCTTGTAGTCAAATACAATACATGAGGACTTGGAAACACATTCCATAAAGTGTTTAGCCTGTTCACAAAGAACAGGTTCTGTTCACAAAGAACAGAACACTTGTAAGCTGCCCAAGCTGCTCACCAGTGTAGAGCAGTGTAGACAGTTTATGTCCAGCCTGTTCAGCAGACAGAACAGCTCGGACAAACTGTCTTAGTTGCAACATATGCAACATATAGAACAGCTTTGGACTGATATTGCAAATCACTTTTTAGGTATTATTAAGACATAAACAGGCCTTAACTTTTACCCATCAAGTGCATCAACAGGTTTGATTAATAATCTCCCCCTCAGATGTAGAGCAGGTTTGACTGAGGCCTTTTTGTGCCTAACAATCTCCCCCTATTTGCAATAACCAGTCTAAGCTGGCCTTATCAAAAGTCACTATATATTTTTACAGTACATTTGTTGAAACAAAATTACAACATCAACATAAAGTAAAAGATCAGTTTATATATACACTGATTTTTTATTACATTAGAACAACACATGTTCTTACAAAAGTACAACTAATGTACTGATGTATATTACAACTAATGTAAAAGGAAATTACAACAAATGTAAATAAAGTACAACTAATGTACATTGGACTGTTTTTGTTGGGAGCAAAAAATGGTAAGCCTATCCAACTAATGGACAGCTTCCATTCTTCACCTGCCCAGATGGCAGATGGACTTCATCACACTGGAGGAGGATCCAGAAACTTCTTTTCCAGTTCTTCCCTTGTATCCTCAAGTTCTTGAATTTCACTTCTTATTATCATGAACTTGGGATCTTCAAGTTCACCTCTCTCATAGAAGCCTCTGAGCTGATCCCAGACGGCTGCTCTCCACTTACTAGATTGCCTGAATGAAACTGCAAGTCTGAAGGCCACAAGTTGTCTTAGATCCACTTTGTATAGATCTGAAGCTCTTTGAAAACATTTCTCCTGAGTTAAGGGATCTACAAAAAATGCCCCCAGCTCAGGCTCTTCAATGATCTTGCCATCTTCAAACTCTATTCCACTAGGCAGGCTGTGATCAACTCCTTTCATTTCAATGGCATAATCGCCTTGTTCAATCAGTGCGAGGAGTTGTTCCATCTCAGTGTCCTTCCTTGTCCTCCTGGCCTTAATTTTTGGATGTGTCACAAAGACACCTTCACTAACTTCTTTAGAGATCAGGCCAAGGTTCTTTACTCTCTCCATCAGTTTCTTGACATATGCCCTGATTGTCTTAGCCGTTTCTGACTTTGATTCACTCATAGCAACTGCCAGCTCAATCCATTCTCTGTACCCCATCTGTGCTACGTTAGTGTAGTCATATGTTTCCAATTCAGGGCATGTTGCACCCATCCTTGTTATTTTCAACTTCCACTGACTGCCTTTTCTTGATATAGGGACAGCTTTGACAATTGCTTCCTTGGCAAGCCTTCTTTCAGCAACATCTTGAAATTTTTTCTTTGCCAGGTTGTCAAAATGGTACTGAGCTCTTGCATGAGGCACTGTAGGCTTGGTCACTGAGACCAGAGTACCTTTTTCTTTTTCTGCTTCCTTCTCCCCTGCTGATCCCTTAGCAGATTCCAATATTTTCTTTTGCACTTCCAGAGTAGACATTTTAACTTTCTTTGCTTCTTGAAGTGCAAATGATTTGGCAGCTTTGGCAGATTCTTCTTCTTTTCTAAGAACATCCAGGGCTTGAAGCTGTGCTTCTCTAAACTCAAAATATTTGTGCATAGGAAGACCCATTTCTTTGGCCCTGGCTTTGTGGAATTTGATTTCTGCTGCTTTCTGCTGTATGGGATCATCTTCTGCTATTTCTTTTCCTTTAGCTGCAGTAGTGGTAGCAGCTTCAGGACTTTCCTCCTCTTCTTCTTCTTCCTCTAAGATCAGATGCCTCCTTCTGCTGCTTGGTCTGCCCTCAGGAATAGATTCCTCCCCCTTAGACTGAGCAGGGATTGGAGATTCAACCTGAGTAGACTGAGCAGCATGAGAAGCACCCTCTACTGTACCTGTTTCAGAGATTCCTGCTGGATGACCAGTTTGTGCTGCAGGCACTGGTTTCTCCTTAGGAGAAGAAGTTTTCTCCCCCTTAGACTTAATCTTAGAGGCAGACAACTTCTCCCCCTTTGAAGGAGATGGACCAGCACCTTCAACACCCGGTCTGCCTGAAGACACAAAGTCATCAGGCTTGCCAGCAGTTTTGGCAGCAGGCGTGGGACCAACAAGGCTATTCACTAAGAAAGCCAAGCTGTCCTTTACCTCTGCAAGCTGGGAAAGACAGGTGTGAAGAGAAGAGGATTGTGTATCAGCAAGGGAGGTCAGCTTAACAATGTTTTCCCTATCAGACTCGGTGAACAGCAAACTTTGAAGCTGTGCAAGATGAAGTTCAAGAGAATCTTGCACATCAGCAAGGTTTGATGACATAGAATTAGATAGAGAGCCAATTAGTGTGGTCAAGCTGGCCAGAGTGGCAGGAAGAGTAGAATTGCAAGAAGTGAGGAGAGATGACAGCTATTGAGAAATAGCTGTCATTGAGGACACAGAGTCCTGTTGCAGTGAAAGAATGGAGGAGAGGGAGGAGGACACATTTTGCAGCTGTGCGGTGAGTGCTAACAGCTGTTGAGAATTATCTGTTTGTGGAGTGGTAGGGAAGGAGTCTTTGAACGAATCAAAGAACCCCTTTAGCTGTTCAGACACAGAGTCTGAAATGAGAGAGGGTAGAGAGGTCATGGCAGTTTCTAAGGAACCAACTTTGTTGGTCAGCAGAGAAAGCTGATCCTTCAAAGGTAGATCTTTAGGAGAGGGAGGTGTATGGGTGGACTGTTTAGATTGGGTAGATGGAGAAGATGATGAGGAGGCTGGTGTATGTGGATGTGATGGAGAGGGAAGAGGAACGGTTGATAGAAGCTCCATAGCCTGGGGAAAAGTAATGTGGCCCAACTTGGAGGGGTCAAAGGGTCCTTCAGCAGCGGCTGTAGCTGCATCACCAGGAGAAGGGGTTGATGATGGGGGCCTTTCAGATGCTGCTTGTGCTGCAACATCCTCATGAAGACCAGTGGTGGTTCCCTCTGCAGTGCCTTGGTGTAAAAGCACCTCATCATTGGGAGATGGGATATGCATTTCAACATCAGCAGTGGTGAAACCTGCTGATGGAGTTTGCATGGAGGGAGCAGCCTCACCAGAGGGATGGTATGATCCCTGAGGTTCATCAGCTTGGGTTGTTGGTCCCTCAGCAGCTGTTTGGTGTAGAACAGCTGTATCATGGGGAGCAGAAGTTTGAGGCTGAGCTACTGATTGGTCTATATCAGCAGCGTGGGCACCTCGTGCAGACTCAGGGTGTGAGGAGATTTGAGTGGGGGACAGTGTGGACTCAGTATGGAGTGGAGAGGACTCTTGTCTTTCAATATCCGCAGCTTGTTGGGAGGCTGGGATAGTTGATGTGGCTATCTCCGTTTGTACAACTGGTTCCTGTTGGGAGGAACCAGAGGGTCTAGGCTGACTCTAGGTAGACTCAGATTGGAGTGAAGCATGCTCCAATGAGGCTGAATCTTCTCCCAATATAGGAGAGGCAGCAGGGGTTGCTTCTCTTACAACTGAACCCTGTTGGGAGGGAACAGAGGAGGTGGTTGTTTTGGCTGGTTTCTTTTTGGAGATGGATTTTCGTTGATAGTGAATGGATGAAGTGGGTGATTGGGGAGAGGAGATGAGAGGTTCAGACTGGACAGGTTTTGAAACTGGGTCAGAAACAGGTGGGTTGGCCTGTTCCATAGTCTCAGGTGCCACAGAGGCACCAGCCACAGAGGCTTGAGGTTCAACAAATGAACCAGGGTGAGGAGTCTGCTCCCCCTCAGCCACAGAGGCTAAAGGTTCAGACTCAGTCTGAGCTGTTTTGGCCTTCTTTTTCACAGGCCCAGCTTCAGCAGTTGCCAGGGTCCTCTTAACAAGTTTGGACCTGGCTTTGGATTTTCTTGTGGGAGCAGCAACTTCTGGATCCACCCTCACAGCAGAGGGTCCTTCCACTAATCCTAACAACCTCCTCATTGGTGTGGACAGAGGAGGCTCATTTGGGAGTACAGGAGTGTAGAAAACTCTATTCCCTATTACAAGGAATGCAGCAGTATGATGTAATGGCTGAGAGTTGTACAGATACTCACCACAAACATGTCTGAAAATGAGGCTCAGAAACCTGGGATATCGGACAGCAGCTGGTCTTGGCTCTTGTTGCACCAGGTTCCTCATGTTCAGAAAGATCCACTTAGCCATATCAATGGTAGTCCCATCCACTAGCTGTAGGACTATGGGGATTTCATCACGACTCAGTTGGTCAAATGAACCAACCTTGCTGCTGAAGCTCATCATTACTGAAGCAAATAAGAAGCTGTAAGTGGGGGACAACTCCTTCCTGAATAAAGTAGCCCCAATTTTGGGTTCTGCTACACCACAGAAGCGTACCAGATTGCCCATTTGTTCATCTTCAGCTTGCGGCATATCATAAGTTTCAGCAGTTGGTAGATGAAGCACCTCCCTGAGAAGATCAGTACTAATCTCAATGGTCTGAGTCCATTGAGAATAGTACCCTTGATGACTTTGGTGTTGGGGTTGTAGGCACAGGTGTACCAGAACTCGTACACCATCTCCTGGTACAGGACACCAGGAGTTGCAGTCATTGCATAGTTCAGCGGATGAACTTGCAAAAACTCCACCATTTCGTCATACCCTTTTCCCACATAGTTCTTGGGTATGGTCAGATTTGCAATGTAGTTGGTGGGTTTGATGGTCAGCATTGTGGTGACTGATGAGCGTTTGACAACATCATCACCAACGAATACTGGAAGAAGGGGATTAGGTCTGTGAGCCATTTGGGAAGTTTTGAGGTTTGGAGAAGCAAAAGACACTTAGTCGATTTTTAGGATTCTTGAAGATTTCTGGAAATGATGAGGAAGACGAAGATGAAACTGTAGGAGGTACTTATAGGATTTGAATGTGAGTGTGTATGAGAGAGAAGGTTTGGGCGGTTCGATTTGAAATGTTAGTTAACGGAAAACGGAACGGTTGTCCATGTCAGAAACATTTGTCAGACCACTTGACCTTTTTAATCACTAACACACGTAACCCACATTATCCGCAGTAATTAAGTTAAATAAAACATAAGTTAAGTAACTTAATTGTGAAGAAAGGTAATTAAAAAAAACTGTTAGTCTAAGTGGTTGGTCAAACCTGTGATGAGCCGGGTCATCACAAGCTGTTCAGTTTTCAAGCTGTTCATTCTTCAAACTGTGCCTTCAGCCTGCTCTCTTTTGTAAGAACAGGTTGTGTTCAATAGTTGAACAGGTTACAAGACAATGGCTTGTAAGACAGTGTGAAGGAGTGAACAGGGTGAAGATTGGACCATCAGAGCAGGCTGGACGAGTAAACTGTTTTTGTTCAGCCTGTTGTGTGCTCAAGCTGTTCAAGTATTGTTGGAAATGGCTATGGCACTTGTGTTATCGCACAGAATAGGAATTTTCCTATACAGAAGCCCATAATCTTCAAGCTGATGCTGCATCCACAGAATCTGCCGACAGCAGCTTCCAGCAGCAATGTACTCAGCTTCAGCAGTAGAAGTAGACACAGAGTTCTGCTTCTTGCTTCACCAACTTATCAACTTACCACCAAGGAGATGACATCCACCTGTTGTGCTCTTCCTATCTAGCCTACAGCCTGCAAAATCAGAATCTGAATAACCTGTTAGTTCAAGGCTGGAGTTTATCTTTCGGAGCAGGGACCAGCTTCCATACACTGTTTCTCTCAAACTGATTGAGCTCTTCTTGCATGGCAGTGATCCAATTGGCATCTTTTAGTGCTTCATCCACCTTCTTTGGCTCCATCAGTGAAACAAAACTAGAGAACATACAAAAGTTCCCTAAGCTGTCCCACCGTGTTTGTACCCCTTTGTTGATGTCACCAATTATTTGATCATTGGGGTGACACCTGATCCACTTAGGATCATTTTTCAATGATGATTCACATGAGTTGTTAACATCTTCAGCAGGTCCTGTTGAACAGCTCTCAAGATTTTCAGACACACTGTTGTCTTGAGCCTGTTCACTTGTTGAACATGTCTGACCACTGTTGAACATATAAGCAGTAGAACTGGGAAAATCAGCATTGATAGGTTCAGGACATGCAGTTGTAATTAAGTCAGTACACTTATTCACACAGGGTGTATTGACATAATCATCATCATGCCCATCATGATTAGCAGGTTCCAGACTGGGTGTAGTGGAAGCTTTTGAGTCCTCTTCATTGTTTGAATGCATGAGATCATCAAAGTTAAGTTCTCCTGAAACTGATTCAGGAACAGCTTTGGTGGAAGCATTCTTGGACTCTTCAAAGGTGACATTGATAGATTCATCTATCACCTTTCTTTTGTTGTTGTACACTCTGTAGGCTTTAGAGATAGTAGAGTAGTCAACAAACACACCTTCATCAGCTTTTGGTTCAAACTTTGCCGGTTGATCCCTTTGATTCAGAATGAAGCAGGGACAACCAAATACATGGAAGTAACTGACATTTGGTTTCCTCCCTTTGATCAGCTCATAAGGAGTCTTGTTGAACCTTTTCACCACTAAGGATCTGTTTTGGGTGAAGCAGGCAGTGTTGACAGCTTCAGCCCAGAATGATGAAGGTAAACCTGATGCACACAACATGGTTCTAGCAGCTTCAATGAGAGTTCTGTTTCTCCTTTCAGCAACTCCATTTTGTTGTGGAGTTCTTACAGCTGAAAAGTTTGTGAGATTCCCTTTTCTTCACAGAAGTCTTCAAGAGTACTGTTTCTGAATTCAGTACCATGATCACTTCTAAGCTGCTTTACTTGGGCAGAGTTCAGCATTTCCATCTTTTTCACAAATCCAATAATTTCTCTAGCAGCCTCTCCTTTGTTCTTCAAGAAGATAACCCATGTGTATCTGGAGAACTCATCAACCATTACTAGAGTGTATCTTCTCCCTCCTAGACTTGGGACATTAACAGGTCCAAACAAGTCCATATGGATTAAGAAGAGAGGAGTATCAATAGAAAAGTTATGTTTGGATTTAAAAGATGACTTTCTCTGCTTGCCTTTCTCACAAGCTGTGCAGAGTTTATCTTTAACAAAGGTCATAGAAGGCAAACCTGTCACCAACTCTTTCTTACAGAGTTTGTTGATGTTCTTGAAATTCAGATGTGACAGTCTTTTATGCCATAACCAGTTTAAGTCTGCATTTGTTCTTGTGAGAAAGCAGGTTTCAGTTGTGGGATCAGCAGATTGCATGTCCACAACATATACACCTTTCTTTCGTTGAGCACATAGCACAACTTTGCCTTGGGGATCCAATATGTAACCCAGGTGCTCATCAAAGTTAACCTTATAGCCAGCATCACACAGTTGGCTTATGCTAACGAGATTATGTTTTAGCCCAACCACATAGGCTACTCTTTTGAACACTGCAGCACCAGCTTTAAGAGTTCCATATCCCTCAGTGGATCCCTGTACATTGTCACCAAATGTGACTATTGGCCCTTTTTCAGGCCTGAGATCACTCAGCAATTCTTTACAACCTGTCATGTGCCCTGAGCAGCCACTGTCCAAGTACTAAACCTGGGAAGGTTGTTTTTCCTGCTGAGTGATCAGAGAAATATTAGTCATTTTTAGGGGAACTCATCACAGAGATGAGTTCTCCTACTTCATCAACATTTGTTGATGGACTTATAATATCCACACTAATATTCCCTATTTGAATGGTATCAGCTTGTATACCACTTTTATTGACTGAAATGTTTCCAACACTGCTTGTAACAGCTGTGAGAGAACCATCAG
Organism: Centrapalus pauciflorus; assembly: GCA_020465985.1. Lineage (NCBI taxonomy): Eukaryota > Viridiplantae > Streptophyta > Magnoliopsida > Asterales > Asteraceae > Centrapalus > Centrapalus pauciflorus. Next base: position 39,681 of record JAANYP010002881.1, read on the forward strand.
AGTCAACAGGCCTCATGTCCTCAGATTCAGGACAGTCCTTGGCCAGATGTGTCTTCTTCCCACATTTATAACATTTTCTCTTTTTAGGATTTTTGGAAGAACTTTCAGAAACACATTCTGAGTTATTTTTGTTGATTCTATTAGCAGGTTTAGCAAACTTATTACTATTTAATGAATCAACAGCTTGAGTGGAGGGTTCAGTAGCCACAGCTTTGTCTGTCTCTTCTTTCCTCTTTTTAGGAGGACAAATGTCAAAGATAGGAAGCTTAATTGGCTTTTGAACTTCCACAGGTTTGGGAAACTTATTCCCATGTTTCTCAGGCTGAGCAATGACTTTGCCTTTGCCCCTACTGAGATGTGATTTATGCTGCCTATCAGCATACTCACTTTTTTTGGCTTTGAAAAACTTATTTTCATTTAACACCAGTTTATTGCTATGATTAGAAAACTTATTAGAAACCACAGTAGGTTTGCCTTCAACATGAGACTTGCCCTTGTTGAAAGCAGGCTGCTTAACTTTTGAAAACTTATTTTCAAAATGTTTAGCATCAAAAGGATTATCGTGCCTTTTACCATCAGCTTTGGATCCAGAACCTGTTTTGTCAACAGATTTAGTATCCACAGCTGCAATTTGGACATGTTTCCCTTTCTTTTGCTTGTGTGAATCAGCAGAGCACTTAGCAGGCTGGATTGATGGAGAACATATTCCATTACCAACTTTTGAGCTAGGTTCACACGAGCTGTCAGTATTTTGAGGCCTGACAAACCTGTTTGTTGAGATTAATTTACCATTCACTCTTTGAATAAAAGTGTTTGGAAGCTCACCAAGAGTGGACACGTCTTCTTTTAAATTATTAACCTCAACAATGGAAGCTGCTGTGTCAAGATCCCCTCCAAGATAGGCTTGGATTTGAGCAGGGATCTGCTGACTTATACAGTGGCTGGCTTTTTGTGTAGATTGGCACCAAGAGTCAACTATCTTTTGAAGCTTAGCATGCTTTATATCTGTTTCTCTCTTTTCTTCCAGTAAGATAGAGTTGATGTGTTTTAATTCATTAAGCTCAGTTTCCAACTTATGGAAACTGTCCAGTTTACTGGATTTTGTTTTAAGATCAGTTTTAAGCTTAGAGATTTCAGATAATAAAACATCATGCTTCTCAACAGCAGCTTTCAAATCAACTAGCATATATTCAAACATTTTAACTTTTTCTTCAGACCTGTAAGCCATATAAATTTTGTACCTTATACATCATTGTAGGATTCCAGTTCTCCAAGCTGCTGAAAGCTTCAGCTTCAGCCAGATCCTGTTTGAAACTGCTTGTTGATGGGACATCAGTGTTGGCCATCAGACATTGATTATCTTCTTCATCAGATGATGAATCAGACTCCTCCCAGTCACAAGTCTCTACCATGAGTCCCTTTTGGCGGTAGGAACCCACTGAGTTTTCCAACTTCCTCAGCTTAGCCATGGCCATAAGGTACTTAACCCTATAACCATCATCCTTGTTTGTCTTGTATGGTTTGGATGACTGACCAACAGCTTTTGACACACAGTCAGCAGCTATATGGCCAGTTTTGCCACATTTGCAGCACTCAGCCTTGGGTTTATCAAATGCCTTCTTTTTGCCAGCACCTGAACTTCCTTGCAGCATGTTTCTTCCAAATCTTTTCTTGTTGAACCTTTTGACAAGCATAGCTATCATTTGCTCATCATCCTGTTCAGCAAGATCTGCATTATCTTCCTCATCTGACACCTCCTCCTTATCATCGTCCTGTTGATCAGGTTGAGTGAACACATCACTCACCTGATTCACAGGCTGTCTCACGTTAGCCACAAAGGCTGTACCTCTTTTAGACATCTCCAAGGCATTTCTCTTCTGTTGCCTTGACTGTTCATCATTTAGTAAAGATCCATACAAGTTGACAAGATCCATACTTCTGATGGTACCTGAATTTCTTAAGATTGTTGAAAAGTAGTTCCATTCTTCAGGTAGGATGTCCAAAAACTTGTTCACCAGGGTAAGGCTGTCCTTAGTGATCCCAACGGCTTTGAGATCATTCACAAGAGCAGTAAACCTGGTGTTGTGAGAGTCTCCTTTGGTTTTGCAAAGAAGAGTTCATACTGTCTAACAAGATTGTTAATCCTGTTATCCAGAGTGATTGTGGGTCCATCATAGACGGTACACAAAGTATCCCACATCTCCTTGGTAGTCTTCATCTTCTCAACCTGTTTGAACACATCATCAGGTAGAGAGATGACCAGATTGTTTCTGGCCTTTGCATCAAGAGCCACCAATCTTTTATCTTCATCAGACCATTGAGCTTTTGCTTTCTCAAATGTTCTGATCTCAGGAGCAGCTCCTTCAACAGCATGAGTTATTGTTGTAACAGAGGTTGGCACATAGGGACCCTCCATTACAATTTCTGGTAGTTGTACATCCAGATTCTCTAAGTAGAGCATCATTCTGCACTTCCAACCAGAAAAGTTCTGATGATTAAACTTTGGAGGTTTGCCCATTGAGCCATTGTCATAGTATGAGGAATTTGCAGCACTGTTGTCCATGGAAATTTTGGGAGAATGAGAGATCTAGAATGACACACACTCTAAACTGCTCTGATACCAGTTGTAGGTCCCAAAAGATATTCCAAGTGTATTGCTTTAAGCTGTAGAGGGGGGGTGAATATAGCACTTCAAAAACTACACACAATTTTCTCAATGTTTGTATGTATTATTAACAAATGTTAATTACGAACATGCTTGAATGCGGATTGGTTCAAGCTGAGATGACAGATACAACAGTATGTTCAACTAGTCTAAGACTAACTTAAACTAATTACAATGAATATACTCACTAAGAATCACTCACTGTGTTTACAAGACTCTGAGGAATCAGCTTGAAATAAGAACAACTTAGACACTGAGTACTGTTTTATTCAAGCAGACTTGCATGCTTGAAAGACACACTTTGAATGCACGTTCACTCTTGTTTTCAGCACTTAGCTTTTTGGCTTGTTTCTTTCTGACCTTAGAAGCTTCCTTTTATACTCACTCAGAGGATCTAAGTGAAGCTTCTTCATTGGACGAGATGAAAAAGGAGAAGTCTTGTTTGAAAAGACAACATAACTTTTCTGCACTTTTCTGAAAAGCAGACTTGTCTTCACATGTGCAGAAAATTTGTCTTTTCACTTTGTATACTGTTGCATTGCCTTTAACCAAATAAGGAATGTCAACTTTGTGTTTTTCTTCCTTGCAAAGGCCTATTTTGATATAAGAAAAAGGTCTGTCACCCTTTTTCAAATAACCTTTTGTCTTCATGTAACAGAACAGCTTGGGCAGGCTGAGCAGTTCTGATTTCCACTTTGTCTTCGACTGTGTAAACTGATCTTGTAGTCAAATACAATACATGAGGACTTGGAAACACATTCCATAAAGTGTTTAGCCTATTCACAAAGAACAGGTTCTGTTCACAAAGAACAGAACACTTGTAAGCTGCCCAAGCTGCTCACCAGTGTAGAGCAACGTAGATAGTTTATGTCTAGCCTGTTCAGCAGATAGAACAGCTTGGACAAACTGTCTTAGTTGCAACATATGCAACATATAGAACAGCTTTGGACTGATATTGCAAATCACTTTTTAGGTATTATTAAGACATAAACAGGCCTTAACTTTTACCCATCAAGTGCATCAACAGGTTTGATTAATAATCTCCCCCTCAGATGTAGAGCAGGTTTGACTGAGGCCTTTTTGTGCCTAACAGTTGGATTTCGAACTTATGTAAGATAGAAATTATGCAAATTCGAAATAAACAAGTTTCATTTTATTTTTCATTACTAATATTGGTTGTTGTTTCTGTGTGCAGATATGAGTGATTGTGCTTTCTTTAAAAAACATAACATGGTTATGTCTGTGGATAGGGAACTACCCGAAGCTCAGCCGTACCGGCAAATGGTCGAGTTTCTGACTCAGTCACGAGTCTCATATGCTCTGACACATAACCTGCAAATCACTTTGCCTTATGTACGCCAATTTTGGGAGCATCTCCAAGTGGACTGCTCTGTGACGCCAACCGTATTGAGAACAAGGGTTGGGGGACAGCCAATCGTATTTTCAGCTAATATGTTACGACAAATCCTATAGCTAGGATCGGAAGACCAAGAGGCGGGGCCTGTAGACTTTCCAATACATATCCGGCAAGCGGCATTTTTGCGAATGGGATACGCCCTAGACATTACGAAGGCCTCATATGTGAAAAGTGGCTTGATTGGCCAATGACGTTATCTGGTGCACGTCATAATGGTTTGTTTTGCGCCGAAGAAGGATGGTTTTGATACTATGATGTCCAAGCTGCAATCGGCGTTGATTGCCTTAGTCTACAAGAAGAAATTTAGTTTCTCTGAAATGTTCTTCGGGGAGTTTGTGCATCAAATCACAGCTTCGGTCAGAGAGAGATTTTTGATGTATCCTAGATTTGCGATGATGATCATCCGTCACTTTTTGCCTAATTTGCCACAACTTCCGGATACAAATGGCGTGGCCATAATTGACAAGAGGATTTTCGCTGACTGTCAGACGCATAATGCGAGAAAGGCTGAGCAGGTGAGGCCGCAAGTGGCACCTCTTTTTGGGGCTGTTATTGACCCTGATTTCATAGCCCCAGAAGGTGATAACTGGGCAGGAGAAGTTCTACAGCAACAACAACAACAACAACAGCCACAACAACAACAACAACAACAACAACAACAACAACAACAACAACAACAATAGCAACAGCGTCAGAGGCAAAGAGCTCCAACTAGACGAGCTCCGGTAGCTAGGCCATCTTCTTGCCGACAATAAGAATCGACTACAGCTGGTCCATCCACGGACGCTGCAGGCCCGTTGAGTTCGGCCCCACAGTTTGATCAGAGGGCACAAACCCTAGAAGAAATTTGGGCTCAAGGAACGGCTGATGAGCAAGATATTGCAGCAGAATTAGTTCATGAGATTTTGGAGCCTCTAACTAAGTACAATGATATATTCAGAGACATTGATGAATACTAGCCACCTGAAGCTGAGGATATGGACACAGAGGTCCAGGGTGAAGGAGAAGAAGGAGAACAGGCTGAGGCTGAAGTGCATGTTCAGAATGCCTTAGAGTCAAGTTCTGATAACAAGGATCCAACTATCCAAATTGGCATATATGAATCAAGATTAGTAGTCAGTAGATAGAAAATGACAAGGCCAGCGGGTGGGGAGACAGAGGAAGAAGATTTCGACTTTGAAGAAGAAGAGGAAGTTCCACTCGTGCCTAGGTATAGGGCGAGGCGGCATCGATTTATGCAGCGAGCTCCATCCACCTCGGCTCCTGAACCTGTGTTACCGGCTGCTCCATCAACTCCAACTACTACTCCATCAACATCCACCTCCACTCCATCAACATCATCTACATTCACTGACAATCAGCGGTTCACAGAGCTGAAAGGAAAGGTGGACTTCCAAACAGTCCAAATTTTTCAACTGTCAACAGCAGTGAAAGAGCTTCAAGCGCATAATGTCAGACTTGATCAAGAGAATGCTGAGTTGAGAACAACAGTAGCTGATCAAGCGTCTGAGACGAAGACAATGAAAACTCTCCTAGAGCAGTTATTGAAAAATCTGCAAGCTCAGGGGAAGAGTAGTTGCAAGGAAGCTGAGGTGAGGAGAGAAGATGACGACGACAATGATCCAGATGCTGAAAGAAAGAGTGAGCTAGCAGATCTTTCTCAGAAGAATGCTCAGCAAGCTCAAATTCAGGGGGAGCCTAGTCAGTCGGGTGTGAGAGAAGGAAGCGAAGGAGAAGCTTCAAAGATTGCTGAACACGATATGATTGAAGCTTTAATGGATCTTGATGATCAAGATGACTTTGAGTTTGATCAAGAAGACTTGGAGGAAGGAGAGTTTATTCCTAAAGATATTTTGGATTGGAAGTCGGATGACGAGGTTGTAGAAGACGAGGATGACAATGTTGATGAAGTAGTCATCCCAAAACAACCTATCACTGAACAATATATTCATAATGAGCAGAATGTGATCGATATGGATGAGCTTAACCTAGCGTATACAGATGAATCAGAACCTGAAGTAGCTGGAAAGGAGCAAACTAGAGAAGATCTGATAAAGCTATGGTTCAGGAAAGAAGAAAAGAAGACAGATCTAAAGATGAAGAAGAGAATGAGAGTGCCAAGTCATGGAAATCTCTCAGGAGGAATACTAATCTGGTTCTTTGATACAACTTTTCGTACTAAAGAGAAGAGATGGACTTCAGTACTTGAGGAGAACGTTGAAGGTTTTCAACACACTGCCCAAGTGTGAAGTTAAAGAGTTGGCTTGGAAAGAATTGATCAACCTAGGAGATGACCCATATGCTGAAGTTGTTGCCAAGATTATACGAAGGGAGGGTCGATCTGTAAGGTTCGAAAGGCTTAAGCCTAGATCTGGGAAAAGAGTTGAAGATCTGTCAAGAATACATCCCCACACTAGAAAGCCTTGGGCTAGGATGGTTTACAAGCCATTTCGATGCCTCAAGGTGCCGATGAAGTCAATGCCACAGGATGTACTGAGCAACATCAGGTGGTGGTATGTTGACAATGACACAGGGGAAGCAGTGATGGAGGACTACGAGGACAACATAATTTTGAAAGTATACGATCCACTGCATCTGATCAACTTATCAAAGGACGACCTTAGAAAACTTCATGATCAGCCGATTTTCTTTCATGAAGGCTAGAGATCAGAAGGCAGGAAGTTCTAGAAGGTAGTTAGAGTTTGTATAGATCAGGGATTGTATGCTAGTAGTAGTTTATATAGTTCTAGTACTTAGACAAAATATATATAGTTAGAAGCTATCGTCAAGGGGAGTCTGTTAGTGCATCTTGTGTGACGATAGCAGTCTAAATATAGTCGATATTTTGTAATTGTCAATTTGTTCGTAATTGCATATTAATACGTGTTTGATATATTATTGGTATTGATTGTATGTATGTTTGAACGTGGTTGTAAATGATGATTTACAATAAGTTCAAACATAAGTTCAAAGATAAGTTCAAACAGAAGTTGAAAGATAAGTTCAAACATAAGTTCAAAGGTAAGTTCAAAGTCACTAATTCGAACTTATGGAGGACAAGTTCGAAGGGCCTTGGGCCTAGTTGTAAAAACCTAACTTTTGATCTAGTCTTAAATTCAGTATTTGAACCGATAATGTAATATTATTACATTATTTGAATTATAATTTAATTAAGTTATGAAATATTTAATTAAATTATATAAATATTTAAATTATGAATTAATAAATTATTAAAGATAATTAAATAAAAGAGATATAATATACAAAAGTAATAGTGGGTTAAGTAGCAAATATAACTAGATGAAGTATATAAACGAGATTTAGGAACCATTTTAATCACTCTCCACTCTCTCTCTACTCTCTCTACTTTCTCTCTCCACACTCTCTCTAGATTTCTCACAAAATTCATCAATCTATACCCTAATTTGCAAACAAATTGGAGTATTAATCAAAGGAGAGTTACAAGAAGTGATAAACAACGACAATCAGCAACAAAATTTGAGGTAAGAATCAATTTCTTAAGTTTTTTTATATTTTCGGTTTTTAAGAATAAATTCGAATTTGATTATTTTGGTGTGATTAAAGTTAATTTAGTTTGGGTTTTAACTAGAATATGTATAATATAATCGAACCTAGGATTAATATTTATCATATTAGTGATTTTTAACTAAGAAATGCATGATTTAAAGCTGTAAATATGAACAAATTCGAGAATGCCAAGAACAAACTCGAAATGCATGAACAAACTCGATTTTTAATTAGAATTGAATCTCAAATTCGAATTTGACCATTAAATTCGAATGGTTTTCGAATTTAATCCCAAAGTCGAAGCATGGACCTCGAATTTAACCATATAATTTGAATTTAATATAGTATTCGACTTTAAATATATATATTCGAATGTAATGATTCGAATTTAGTCAAATACTTCGAATTTGATGCATTCAAAATTATCCATATGTTCGAATTATTCCCTGTACATTCAAGTTTGACTATGAAGTTCAATTTGACCATAAATTGATATCTATGATTTGAATTTAGCAAGGTGTATGAATTTGACCATTAAAATCGAAATTGACTTTGGAATTCGAATTTAATATATATTGAAATGTATATATTCGAATTTAATCATATATGTTCGAATATATGTAATAAATTCGAACCCCAATCCTTAAATTCGAATATATATTGAATAAAACACATAGACGACACATAAATTAACAAGATAATTAGCAAAATGAATATATAGTAATATATTTATATATTGACCTTTGAGAATTTAATGAAACAAATAATATGAATAAAAGAATGATTTATGAATGAACAAGTTATCAAAATCAGATAAAATAAAGATTTTAACGACTAAAAGATGATGATATTGACATGATATGATATGATAAATCTGGACAGGTTCAGTGAAATTCTGAACATTGATTTAAAGATTTAAAAGCTGGTCAAAGATTTGAATTGACAGAGAACAGATTGACAAAGATAAAATCCTGAGATAACTCAGGTGGCAATTTTACATCTGTTTGATAAACACCTCAGATCAGTGAGTTATAGATATTCAGATTTAACATGCTTGAATTTTCGGTTGAGACATATTGTTGATGCTAGATTGATTTGACATTCATATTATCAGCTGGATTGTGAACTGTGCACACTATGGTTCGGTGTTGCCCAATGGATCATGATAGCTATTTGACTTATCACTTCATATGATATTGCATTCACAGTTCATTTCTGACATTACTTTGAGATTATTGCTATCATGACTTGATTACGTATGTTTCATCATTGCATATACTTGACATATTGATTAAGCTTGATTAGCCTTATCGGTCTATCGTTCTAGACCTGGCTATTTCACCAGTTCTATTGAACTTGGTAATGACCTCCGATGTTCCGCCACGTTGATTTACTGGTAGCTAGCCCAGTATGTGGCTGATCCCCACGATTTAAGCGTGAGCGTGGCTTGAGCATCATCCGACTGTATGACTTCTATGTCTCAATCATGAGTAGCTGTAGCGGCAGCCTTGACATATCATGCTAGACTTATGATGATCCGCTTGACAATGCATGTTTAATTTTAAAATCTATTTACTCACTAAGCATTGCTTACGGTTGCTACATTAACATTTTTACAGGAAAAGATAAAGGAAAGTCACCTGCCGGACCTAGTACTTAGGTCTTATCAGATCAAGACAGGAGTTCTCATAGACCTCTACTCAACAAACCCATTTTGGTACAGATTGGAAGATGATATTGTGGTGTTCTGGGTAGATTTATCTTGATTGTGTGATGACATGAACTAGATTAGATAGTACCCTTTATAAGTTTAATTTGAAAACCGTAAAACTGTATTAAACTTAATCCTAATATGCTTGTACTGTAATTTAATATTCCGTACTTAATTACTCTATCTTAGTTTGATTGATATCGTATTGCATGATGTGGGACCTAGACTCGTGAGAACTGCCCCGTAAGGGGTGGTCATCACAGGATGGTATCAGAGCCCATTGTTTGAGTGAATCAAGTATTACGTGAGTATACTTGGTCTCAAACTGAAGCAATACATATGTATCAATCATTTAGGTGGTTTGAACTGAGATAGGATGTACAGACTGTTAGGATGGGAAAAAGGGTACATAGATCTAAGTCTATAAAACTTCTAGTTAAATGATTTTAATTTTCTGTTAAGATGTCAGGATCAGGATCAGGTGACATACCAAGCAACATGACCCCACAACAAATGTTTGAAACGATGCAACAACTTTTAGCCCAACACTCTGAACAACAAAATAAGATTATGCAAGAATAGTTTCACGCCAGAGATAAGGCCGAAGCTAAAAGACGTGATGATAAAAAGAATAAGCGAAAAGAAAAACAAGTCCAGAACGATGAAACTGATTCTGATAACTCTACCCCTGAAACCCAAATTGAGCAGCCTAAAGGCTGTAAGTTCAAAGATTTCAAAGCTAGCGGTGCCCTGAACTTTGAGGGTACAGTGAATCCAATTCAGGCGATGGATTGGATCAGCCATACTGAAGAGATTTTCAGAATCTCTGAATGCTTAGATTCAAAGAAAGTAAGTTATGCGTCTGCGTTGTTTGTCGGCGCTGCCCGTGCTTTGTGGAAGACTCAGAGGAGCATTTATGGTGAAGAAGTTATCTAGACTCTAGAATGGGAGCAGTTTTTAGACATGTTCAACGCGAATTATTGTCTGGTCGACCAACGAGACAAGAAGGAAGTACAATTGATGCAGCTGAATCAGGGAACCAAAACTGTTGATGAATACGAGCATGAATTTTCACGGCTTTGTGGTTACTCATCGTATCAAGTAGCTACTGAGGAACGAAAGATGAATAGATTCTGCAGAGGACTTAACCCGAGATACCGACATCTGGATGAGCGCAATAAAGTATAAGTCCTATCTGGAAATTGTGGAAGCGGCCAGACAGATCGAGAGGGGATATTTAGAGAATGGCGATCAGCTCTATGCTCCATCAGCAAACCCGACGTGTCCATCTCCTCCGAAGAAACAGAGATTCGGCAGATTCTTCAGGCCAAACAAATCTCAGTCCCAGCAATCTCAGCAATCCCAACCGAAAGCTCAAACCTATTCGTTTACGAACGAACCCGATTTTGTAAAAGATGCAGAAAGTCACACATGGGATTGTGTAACCCAGACGATGTCACATGCTTTGCTTACAACAGAATTGGTCATAGTAGCGAAGAGTGTCCACAATAAGGACTTGGGTGTGCGAAGTGTGGAAAACGAGGACACTTTATGTATCAGTGTCGCAGCGGGCAACGGGGTCCGATACAATCGTCAGCTGGAGGATCTACTATGAAAAGTTCAGCTGCAACACCAACAGCAAGAACTCGTGCATTTCAGATAACAGCAGAGGAAGCGAGAGAAACTCCTGACGTAGTAACCGGTACGTTCATGCTTAACTCAATCCCTGCTCGCGTATTATTTGATTCCGGCGCTAGTCGTTCCTTTATATCGACTTCTTTCGCACAACGATTATTCAAATCTCCATCGAAGCTTCCCGTGATACTTGATATTGAGACAACCAGTAACAACTATGTTATGGCTGATTCCGTTTATCGAAACTGTACTCTACTTGTTGACAACATCGTATTCAACCTCGACCTTATCCCGATTCCGTTGAAAGAGTTTGACGTCATCATCGGCATGGACTGGCTAATGAATAACAAGGCTACGATCGTCTGCAATCGGCGAATCATCAGAATTAAGTCTTCAGACGGCCGAGTATTGGAAATCCAAGGCGAGAAGCGAAAAGGTGCTCACTGCTTCATTTCTGTTGAAAAAGCGTATAAGTATCTGTCTAAGGGTCATCAATCTTACATATGCTATGTTTCGTCTGAATCCATCTCTGAGGCCCAAAAGAAATCCTTAACTGATATTCCAATCGTCTGTGAGTTTCCAGACGTGTTTCCTGATGATATTTCTGGAGTGCCACCGGAACGTCAAGTCGAGTTCGGAATTGACTTGGTTCCTGGTGCGACTCCCATTGCCAAAGCTCCCTACAGACTTGCACCTGCAGAAATGCAGGAAATGTCAAAACAATTGCAAGAGCTGTTAAAGAAGGGATTTGTCCGACCGAGTTCAACTCCGTGGGGTGCAACTGTCTTATTCGTTAAGAAAAAAGACGGAAATCTTCGAATGTGCATTGATTACCGCGAGTTGAACAAAGTCACCATAAAGAATAAATATCCTCTGCCAAGAATTGATGATTTGTTTGATCAGCTACAAGGAGCAAGTTATTTCTCCAAGATTGATCTTCGTTCTGGGTATCATCAATTGAAAGTAAGAGATGAGGATGTTCCGAAAACAGCCCTCCGAACAAGATACGGTCATTACGAATTTCTCGTGATGCCGTTCGGTTTAACAAATGCAACAGGGGCCTTCATGGACCTCATGAATCGCGTGTGCAGACCGATGCTCGATAAGTCAGTTATCGTATTCATAGACGATATTCTGATTTACTCCAAAACGGAGGCTGATCATGTTATTCATCTGCGACAATTGCTAGAGTTACTGAGAAAAGAAAGACTCTACGCAAAATTTTCTAAGTGTGAATTCTGGCTCAGACAGGTACAAATTTACATTGTCTTGAGTTATTCCTTAAACGTTCTTTGTTTCAAACAAAACTTGAAATTCTGCTTTGATTTCTTTATAGATCCAATTCCTTGGCCATGTCATATCTGGCGAGGGAATCTCAGTCGATCCGTCCAAAGTCGAGGCCGTTCAAAAATGGCAAACGCCTCGCAATGCCTCAGAAATCAGAAGTTTCCTTGGATTGGCCGGTTATTATCGGCGATTCATAAAGGCCTTCTCAAATATTGCTGTGCCACTTACGATGCTAACACGAAAGAAAACTCCTTTCGTATGGGCAGATAAACAGCAAGAGACATTTGAAACTTTGAAACAAAAGTTAATTCAAGCGCCGATCCTAGCCTTACCAGAGGGCAACGATGATTTTGTCGTTTACAGCGACGCATCTGGTACTGGCTTAGGATGTGTTCTAATGCAACGGGGAAAAGTAATTGCCTACGCTTCAAGGCAATTGAAAGATTACGAGAAAAGTGCACCAACTCATGATCTTGAGTTGGTTGCCGTTACCTTTGCTCTGAAGATCTGGCGTCATTATCTCTATGGGACTCGGTGTCAGCTTTACACCGATCATAAGAGTCTCAAGCATCTCTTTACTCAAAAGGATCGAAACATGAAACAGAGACGGTCCTTGGAGCTTATCAAGGACTATGATTACGAGATCCTATATCATCTCGGCAAAGCTAATGTTGTCTCGGATGCTTTGAGTAGAAAAGTATATCCAGAAAAGTGTTGCTATGCTCTGACTCCTGTTGTATTCTCTTCCGATCTTATTGAAGACATCAGATCTGCTCAAGCCGAAGCGTTGAAAGAAGAAAATATTTGTCATGAAATCTCAAAGGGCAGTTACAATTCTTATATCTGAACCATTTGGGATTACAATGTCTCAAGGGAAACCGAATCTGGATTCCTAAATATGGTTCTATTCGCAACACTCTTCTATCTGAAGCCCATCAGTCCAAGTTATCTGTTCATCCTGGCAGCTCAAAGATGTATTTTGATCTAAAAGCTGATTATTGGTGGCCGGGAATGAAGAAAGACATCGGTATATATGTTGAAAGCTGCAGAGTATGTCAAATGGTTAAGGCAGAACATCAGAAGCCCTTCGGGGATATGCAACCACTGCCACTTCCCGAGTGGAAGTGGGAGCATATAACCATGGACTTCATCACGAAGTTGCCGAAAACCAAGAGACAGCACGACTCCATCTGGGTAGCCGTGGACCGATTAACGAAGTCAGCTCATTTTATACCAATGAAAGAGACATACTCTCTTGATAGATTGGCACAGTTGTATATCACAGAAATTATTTCTCGTCACGGTGTGCCGAAATCTATCGTCTCTGATCGTGATAGTCGTTTCACATCTAGATTCTGGCAAGCTCTACAAGACGGGATGGGTACTCGGATCTCTATGAGTACTGCTTATCATCCCAATGCAGATGGCCAGAGTGAGCGCACTATCCTAACTCTGGAAGATATGCTTCGTGCCTGTGTTCTTGATCTGGGTGGTAATTGGGATGACCATTTGCCTCTGGTCGAATTCTCATACAATAACAGTTATCATTTAACGATCAAGATGGCTCCTTTTGAAGCTTTGTACGGAAGAAAATGCAGAACTCCCACCTGTTGGCGCGAAACAAGTGAATCACCTATAGCGGGTCCTGCGCTTCTACAGTTGACTCACGAGAAGATTCAACTTGTTAGAAGAAATATCCTAGAAGCTCAAAGCAGGCAGAAGTCATATTATGATAATCGACACAGATCAATAAGCTTTGCGGTTAACGATTGGGTGATGCTGAAAGTATCCCCAATGAAGAATGCGGTAAGATTCATAAAGAGAAACAAGTTAGCTCCAAGATTCATCCGTCCGTTCAAGATTGTCGAAAAGATAGGAAATCAATCTTATCGTCTTGAACTGCCAGCGGACTTATCTGGAATACATCCTGTATTCCATGTCAGTCACCTGAGAAAGAGCTTAGCAGACGAAAGAGAAGTGCAGATACCACATGTTAATCTGCAGATTGATGAAAAGCTTCGCTTGGTTGAAGAGCCAGTATGTATTCTGGACTCGAAGACCAAAAAGCTTAGAAATAAAGAAATACAGATGGTGCTCGTCCAGTGGAAACACCACAAAGGTTCGCATCAGTCTTGGGAATCTGAAGATGTTATGAAAGCTACTTATCCCAGTCTGTTCGAACATAGCTAACTTCGGGGACGAAGTTTGTGCGTGGTGGAGCCCATTCTGTAACAACCTAACTTTTGATCTAGTCTTTAATTCAGTATTTGAACCGATAATGTAATATTATTACATTATTTGAATTATAATTTAATTAAGTTATGAAATATTTAATTAAATTATACAAATATTTAAATTATGAATTAATAAATTATTAAAGATAATTAAATAAAAGAGATATAATATATAAAAGTAATAGTGGGTTAAGTAGCAAATATAACTAGATGAAGTATATAAACGAGATTTAGGAACAATTTTAATCACTCTCCACACTCTCTCTACTCTCTCTCTCAACTCTCTCTAGATTTCTCACAAAATTCATCAATCTATACCCTAATTTGCAAACAAATTAGAGTATTAATCAAAGGAGAGTTACAAGAAGTGATAAACAACGACAATCAGCAACAAAATTTGAGGTAAGAATCAATTTCTTAAGTTTTTTTTTTTATATTTTTGGTTTTTAAGAATAAATTCGAATTTGATTATTTTGGTGTGATTAAAGTTAATGTAGTTTGAGTTTTAACTAGAATATGTATAATATAATCGAACCTAGGATTAATATTTACCATATTCGTGATTTTTAACTAAGAAATGCATGATTTAAAGCTGTAAATATGAACAAATTCGAGAATGCCAAGAACAAACTCGAAATGCATGAAAAAACTCAATTTTTAATTAGAATTGAATCTCAAATTCGAATTTGACCATTACATTCGAATGGTTTTCGAATTTAATCCCAAAGTCAAAGCATGGACCTCGAATTTAACGATATAATTAGAATTTAATATAGTATTCGACTTTAAATATATATATATTCGAATGTAATGATTCGAATTTAGTCAAATACTTCGAATTTGATGTATTCAAAATTATCCATATGTTCGAATTATTCCCTGTACAATCAAGTTTGACTATGAAGTTCAATTTGACCATAAATTAAGATCTATGATTTGAATTTAGCAAGGTGTATGAATTTGACCATTAAATTCGAAATTGACTATGGAATTCAAATTTAATATATATTGAAATGTATACATTCGAATTTAATCATATATGTTCGAATTTATATAATAAATTCGAACCCCACTCCTTAAATTCAAATATATATATTGAATAAAACACATAGACGACACATAAATTAACAAGATAATTAGCAAAATGAATATATATATTAATATATTTATATATTGACCTTTGAGAATTTAATGAAACAAATAATATGAATAAAAGAATGATTTATGAATGAACAAGTTATCAGAATCAGATAAAATAAAGATTTTAACGACTAAAAGATGATGATATTGACATGATATGATATGACAAATCTGGACAGGTTCAGTGAAATTCTGAACATTGATTTAAAGATTTAAAAGCGGGTCAAAGATTTGAATTGACAGAGAACAGATTGACAAAGATAAAATCCTGAGATAACTCAGGAGGCAAATTTTACATCTGTTTGATAAAGACCTCAGATCAGTGAGTTATAGATATTCAGATATAACATGCTTGAATTTTCGGTTGAGACATATTGTTGATGCTAGATTGATTTGACATTCATATTATCAGCTGGATTGTGACCTGTGCACACTATGGTTCGGTGTTGCCCAGTGGATCATGATAGCTATTTGACTTATCACTTCATATGATATGGCATTCACAGTTCATTTCTGACATTACTTTGAGATTATTGCTATCATGACTTGATTACGTATGCTTCATCATTGCATATACTTGACATATTGATTAAGCTTGATTAGCCTTATCGGTCTATCGTTCTAGACCTGGCTATTTCACCAGTTCTATTGAACTTGGTAATGACCTCCGATGTTCCGCCACGTTGATTTACTGGTAGCTAGCCCAGTATGTGGCTGATCCCCACGATTTAAGCGTGAGCGTGGCTTCAGCATCATCCGACTCTATGACTTCTATGTCTCAATCATGAGTGGCTGTAGCGGCAGCCTTGACATATCACGGTAGACTTATGATGATCCGCTTGACAATGCATGTTTAATTTGAAAATCTATTTACTCACTAAGCATTGCTTACGGTTGCTACATTAACATTTTTACAAGAAAAGATAAAGGAAAGTCACCTGCCGGACCTAGTACTTAGGTCTTATCAGATCAAGACAGGAGTTCTCATAGACCTCTACTCAGCAAACCCATTTTGGTACAGATTGGAAGATGATATTGTGGTGTTCTGGGTAGATTTATCTTGATTGTGTGATGACATGAACTAGATTAGATAGTACCCTTTATAAGTTTAATTTGAAAACCGTAAAACTGTATTAAACTTAATCCTAATATGCTTGTACTGTAATTTAATATTCCGCACTTAATTACTCTATCTTAGTTTGATTGATATCGTATTGCATGATGTGGGACCTAGACTCGTGAGAACTGCCCCGTAAGGGGTGGTCATCACAGTAGTCGAACTTGTCCAGAGCAAGTTCGAATCAGGGGTTATAATTAAGTGTTAATTCGTTTTAATTAACAACTTTGGCAAAACCAGAGAAGAGATTAGGGCAGAGGCGATCTCGAACTTGAAAACTGATTTTCTGTTTGTTCTTGGAGAGAATCACGTTTTGGGACGTTCTAGTGTTCGTCTATCATCGTGTGTGTCTCCGTGTTTCGTGTGCGTGGTCTTTCCGTCAAACCGCTAACGAGGATTCCGCACTCGTTGGACGACGGTGTCGGCGTCGCGTCAAGAATATCAAACATATTCTTGCGCCTTCGAACGGGTTATTATTGGCCTTCTATGAGGAAAGACGTGGAGGAGGAGAGTAAAAAATGCCCATCTTTCCAGATACACGCCCCCACGATTAGACAATCGCAACATGAGTTGGTTCCCATCACCTCTTCATGGCCTTTTGCAAAATGGGTAATCGACATTGTGGGGCCGTTTCGCGAGGCACGTGGGAGGGCGAAGTTTCTCTTGGTGGCAGTGGATTACTTCACTAAATGGGTAGAAGCCAAACCTTTAGCAACAATTTCGGGAAAACATGTGCGTAATTTCATCTAGGAGCATATCGTCTGTCGCTTTGGCATTCCCAGGATAATGGTTAGTGATAATAGCAAACAATTTGCTGAGGAGCCATTTAAGTCTTGGTGCGTAGAGTTGGGGGTCGAACAACGCTTCACGTTGATGGCACACCCGCAAGCTAATGGTCAGACGGAGGTGGCTAACAGAGAAGTTCTAAAGGGGCTAAAGGCACGCTTGGGTACCTGTCAGACTGGGTGGGTACAAGAACTCCCTAACGTCTTATGGGGACTCCGCACCACGCGTAAGGTTAGCACAGGCGAAACCCCTTGTCTATGGGTCTAAAGCAGTGTTGCCTGCCGAAATCAGTGTTCCCTCGCCCAGAGTAGTCACTTTTACTAGAGCAGGGGAACGAAGAACAGAGGTTCCTAGACCCAGATGTACTAATGGAGAAAAGGGAGCTAGCCCAAGTGAAACAAGCTACTGTGAAAGCCAAGATGAAGAGATACTATGACAGGAGGGTCAATCACAAAACACTACTACCCGGTGACCTAGTCTTGCGTAGTAATGAAGCAAGTAGGTCAGCTCCCACTGGCAAACTTTCAGCCAGGTGGGAGGGCTCTTATCACATAGCACAAGCTCTGAGGGAGGGGCACACCTTCTGGAACGCTTGGATGGAACGAAAATCCCAAGAACTTGGCACATCACGAATCTGAGAAAATATTTCGTGTAGTTAGACGTTGTTCAGTGTTTACTCTTTCTGTCTTTTTTAGATGGTTTCAATCAAGGCTAGATGCCATAGTCAAGTCCTGCTCGTACGAGTCAGGCAACGTTGTGATGACAACCTTTGATTTATCAATAGGATGAAACTCATTTGCCATGGGTCATTACATGATTTAAGCTCATACGTTCTTCGTTTTATACTGTGAATGTTAAAGCAATTTTAGGTTAAAGGGGACTCCCAGAGCATGGCTAAAACTTTTGCTTTCCACTAATTTTTAACGAATACTCGGGGTAATAGCGAAATATACTTAAAACGCGAAAAACTAGGTCGACTTACTGCAAAATAGCCACGCCGCTTGAAGCTAAACTCAGGCGTGGGTTGGGGGTTGAGTTATCGACTCGCAAAACATAAAAAGGTTGAGTTATCGCCTTGCCAAGCATAAAGAGGTTGAGTTATCGCCTCGGAAAACATAAAAAGGTTGAGTTATCGCCTCGCAAATCAGAGAGGTTAAGTTATTGTCTCGCAAACATAAAAAAGGTTGAGTTATCGTCTTGTCAAAACACGGGTTGAGTTATCGCCTCGTAACTTGCAATAGACAAATTTTCACTCAAGCAAAACATACAGGTTGAGTTATTGCCTCGTAAAACATGCACATGAGGCTAGTTCTTAAATGATACACAAGTATCTAATTTTCACCCTATAAACCAAGGTTATTACCCTGCCAAAACATAATGGTGCAACAACCATGTTTATCTCCCAAAAGATAGAGCATAAAGTGGACAGTGCCTGTTCAAGAGATGGTGGCTGGTAGATACACTTCCCAAGTGGTAAACAGAACACAAGGTATCTGACTTCGAAAAGTAAGGTATTTTCTAAGAAGTGACAAATGCACCACGTCATTCAAAAGAAAAATATTAGCAAAGATAGTAATTTGTCCAGGGGGCGCCATGCGCCACCACCCACAGATCGGGTGTTCAAAGCAAATAGTTTTTTTAAGGGGTGCCGCGCACCACCACCTATAAGTCGGTTGTGCAAAGATAGTAAATTGTTTTAAGGCATAATAGTAATCACCGCCTACAAACTAGGCGTAAAGTAAGTTGTAAGGCATCAGGATAATAGATTGTTCGACAAAGGGACTTACACATGGGTGGAAGCTGAATTTGAGCCATGACCTACATCAGGGCCAGCTGGAGTGAGGGCCACAATATCCTCGATGGATCGATTGGGATGCGCCTTGCGATCTTCAATATACGCCGAGGTCATATTCTCCGCTAATGAAACCAAATCATGAAGATGAGCACGAGCTTATGGGTTGTACCCAGGTACTGACTCTACCTCCACTCCCTCAGCTAAGCTCGAGCGAATTTTCAAAAGGGCTGAATGGTGTCCATAGTGAACAATGGTTGTTGAACCTAGCCCAAAGGCTTCAGGAACTGGCGACTATGTAGTAACTTGTTAACAACCTGCGGTATCACTTCGGAAGCAAACCTTACCCTTTCTTCTAAAAGACGACTAACGGTTTCCACCGCCTCGTCCCTCTCCTTCTTTAGGGATTGCTCCTTGTTGCCTAGCTGGCTCACACGTAAGCTTAACGTGAGAGACTTCTGTTTCTCTTCTTCCAACTCAACTTTCAACTTCTCAATCTCTGTCTTCTTATCACCAACTTGCTGACTCAAACCTTACACCTGGGTTTTCAACCCCTCAACAACGGTGATTCGTACCTTCTCTCAGCCTGACGTAATTCTTCTTGCGCCTTCATGAAGTGATTGTCAGCACTGGTGACCCTAGCCTTGACCTCAGGTTAAAAGGTGTTGAAATTCACTATGGTAGAACCCAATGAATCAAATACAAGAGCAATACTGGCATGTTGTGGCATTTCCACATGGGATGAAGGCATACTGTGGTACAGAAAATCCCATTGACTCGCAGAGGTTTCCAGCAAATCTCCCTCTTTATCTCCCACTCTAGTACATACAATTCCTCACGCTTGTAATCACTTCGCTCACGCTTAAAATGGGCTAAAGAGGTGGCATGTTTGAGTGTGGAAGGAGGGGGAGAGTATATAGGGGACATACGGAGACTCAGGAAGAGTAGATACAGGGGTAGGCTGAACAAAGACTTTGGGGGAATCGAACGAAGCCACCCCTTTACCTTTCGGAGAGGGACGCTTCACCCCTTTATCGTCGTCATCAAGACTGAACACATGAATAGGAGAATCACTTTCCAGTGAAGTACCAGCTGCTTTCCATTTCAAATGAGTGCAGGCAGAGGGACAGGAACTGGGATCGACAATGGCTTGATAAGAGGCAGCAACAATACTATCTCTTTTGCTTGAGGATGACCTAGTAGAAAGATGACCCAAAGGGGTCAAGGAACCCTCTGGGGCTGCCTGGCCTGGCCTCAAGCACTCCGCATCTATGCGACTCACATTAGTAGCCTGAAACCCCTCTAAATCATCAGAAGACAAGTACTCTAGAGGGCTCATAACTGCAAAAAAGTGCAAACAAATAAAATAAGAAGGGACTTAGAAAATTCAAAAGGATGGATGGTAAAGTGATACAATGTAAGAAGAAGGCCCTACCAATCCCCGCTTTGACAGCACGGGAAGGGTATCAGAATCACCTTAACGGGGGTTCATCTCTAGTAAAGCGAGCACGGGGTCAGGGCAGGTCCTTAGTCTAAAGCTTTGGCGGGCGATCAGGGCAAGAAGATCAATGTTCAAATCTCTAGCTTCAGGAGGACACGTCAACGAATGGGAATGACGTCCTACTCTCCACACTAAGAGTGCCTTATTACCCATAGGAACAATGGTATCATCCACCCAAAAGAATAGGTTGCACCATTCACACAACCCTTGAGGCGGATCGGTGAATATGTCAGGGACAGGAGCTTTCCTTCACTCAAAACTAAACCAATCCTTCAAACAGGTCAACTTAAAGAAATACCGGAACAAGAGAATCAATGGAACACCCCCGACAGCTTCACAGGCCGCCTCAAAGACGGTTATACACAAAGTGGCTAAAGGGGACAGTTGCCAGGGATGGATCACGTATTGTTTCAACAATAATAAATAGAAAGGAGAGAAAGGTAGCCTAAAATTACCAACAGAGATATGTTTAGTATATAAAGCGATTTTACCTTCAGGAGGACTAAGGGCTACCGCCCGGCGACCAGGGAGTTGGGGATGAAACTCCCCAGGGACCCCGTACTCTGCTAAGAAGACTTTGAACTCAGCGTTGGATAAGGTGCAAGGCACCTTATCGGCCGAAGGGGCCGCAGGCATGGTGGGAAGTAAAAGAAGGTAAGAAGGAAAGAATGCCTAACTTGAGGAGAGAAGATCAACGGAGAGAAAAACAGAATAAAATGCGCTGGAATGAAGGTATGTTTCAGGATTGGAAGAAGGGGGTAATAGAGATAGAATTTTGAAATTGCTAAATTTCTGAGTTTAATTCGGGTAGTGGTGAGAGAGGCGGGAATGGTTTGGACATGTGTCGTCTCCCTACCTGTTCCGCCTGCATCTGGCTGGAAGATGTGATAGTTTTGAAATGCGCCACGCGCGCTTGGAGCATCATGCCATCATGCCCTCTATTAATTAGCGATGACATTAACTCCTCAGGCTGTCCCGTCAGCAGTCACTGGTCACGCCACATTATATAAGCTTTTCCCTTCATTCCAAAATAGACAAATTAAGGGATGTTAAAAGGTCCGCAATTACGAAGGGCCAAGTGATAAGTCTATAATTTATATGGTTTTTGAGTCATATTATGATCATTTTAAGCACCGATACTTCATAAAATCCATATTAATTCTCCAAGTTTGTATTTTAGGGCCAAGATGATAAAAAGAAGCAATCCAAAAGAATTTAGAGCAAATCGGGCTGAGGGGGGCGTAGGCCTGCGCCACCCTGCGCTTAACATAGTGCCCAAACTGTCCAGATACGTTCTAGCACACGCCAGCTAAACCCAAGCAGCCTCCGGGCGCAGGCCTTCTCCTGGCCTGCGCTGGTGCGGCGCCAAAACGCGTTTTTCAACCCTGGAAACCCTAATCTCGATTCCCTATAATTAGGAGTGAAGGGGCAGCTTTGGAGAGGAGTCCCGACGTGTGTGCAAGTGTGCCGATGCTCTGCCGGAGTAGATCTACGATACGAGAGCGAAGACGGTGGTTCGCAAGCTACCAATGGATCAAATCTGTGATTGTGAGGAGCATACGATGAGCGGCTAATGTCGTTAGCCGTTTGTGGAGGATCTACGGCTAAGTTTACTTTTATTTAATTTCTTATGTTTTGATGTATTCGTATTGTGCTAGATCTATTATGTGTATGCAAATGACAAACATTTGGCTATGATTATGATTATGTGTTGCGATTGGTAAAAGCAAGATAGTTTATAGTGGTGGTATTATTCGTGCCGAGTCCATTAGTTTAGGGTTTAAGACGAATATTAATGTTGCATACGCTATGGCATGAGTTATTGGTTAAAATACATTTGATTAATTTAGTCACGCAATTGATTATGTCTATGTGATCATTGAATGAAATTATAGTGAGTAATACTTATGCCGTGGTGATTCCGTGAATGGTTATTCGTCTCTTAATTATTTATCTTCTTCGTTAGTCAGTTCGTACTTAATTTTAGTTACAAGCAATAGCAAATCATTACTCTAAACAACTCATTCAAATCCACAATTTCACAATTTAAATGCTTTCAATAAACTTAACTTATAAGGCTTATAACCTAATCCTAATTACGACCACACTCCCTGTGGATTCGACCATTACTTCTCTAGCTAACTAGTGGATTTAAGGATTAAATCGGTGGGTCACAATGACGGCTTGCCAGAATTTTGGCGCCGTTGCCGGGGAGTGTAACAATAGTTTAGGTTTAAAGTTAGTTTGTTGCCTTAGTTTTAAGTAATTAGGTTTAAGTTCTTTTCGTTACTTATTTTTAGTCTTTATTTTATAATTATTAAAAATCAAATAAAAAAATTTTAAAAATTCAAAAAGGTAATTGTAGTCCTCTACTTTACCACCAAAAATATTAGTTTAGTTAAGTGTTTAATCTTTAATTAGTAATTTATTTAGTGTATGCACACACGTCAATCGGCTAAAGGATTGCCGCTACAATTCGAACCTGAAATCAAAAAAGTAGCTAGATCGAACCGAAAGACTGTTAGGATTCAAAATCAACAATTAATCACGGAGAATTTAAACGCACAAGAGGAAGAAATTCCTGATTTAGAAATTCCTGATTCTGAGATTCCAAATTTAGAAAGCCCTCCGATTTTGCCACGAAATCGTGATCAAGAAAAACCTGAGCACGTAGTTGCTAGAATGGGTGATCAACCGAGACGTACGGTTGAGTCACATTACCGTCCAGGTGATGTGCCCGATCCGTCTCCAATTCGTTATCCCGAAAACGAGAACGAACCCAAAGTTTGTCTTTAGTTATTCCAAATTCTTCCTATCCTTCGAGGGATGCTAAGTGAGGAACCCTATGAACATCTAGCTGAGTTCACGGCTATTTGTAAAGCAAACCATGTTCCAGGTATAACCACCGACAGTTTAAAACTTCGATTATTTCCTTTTTCGTTAAAAGAGAAAGCAAAGAATTGGTTCGTATCCTTACCAACCAAGAGAATTACAACATGGGATCAAATGAAACGAGAATTTCTTAATGAATATTACCCCATTAGTAAAACAACCGAGAAAAGAAAGGAAATTACCGAATTTAAACAAAAATCGGGCGAACAAGTCTACGAAGCGTTTGATCGTATGAACGAATTATTGAGAGCTTGTCCACACCACGAGTTACCCAATTGGATGCTTATCAAGACATTCTTTGATGGTGTGAGTCAAGATAGTCGTAATATGATTATAGCTGCCACAGGAGGCACATTTTTAGGTTAAGAAGACGATGAAGCTTGGGAGTTGCTTAATCAACTCGGAAAGGTCTTAAAGTCCAAGTTGGTTATGAAAATAGTATAGGAGTTCAAGTTATGGGCATCCATAATGCCTGGAAACGTGAGGTTAAAAGTGAGATTTCAGAATTAGGAAAGAAAATGGACTAATTAATGAAGGGTTTTTCAAACCCTAGTGAATCAATTAATTGTGTTACATGCAGAGATCCATCGCTTCATTCCGACGCATGTCCTCAAGTGCAATCCACTGAGGAATTTGCTAATGAAGTTTATGGATTTAGAGCTCATCAAGAGAGGGATAATCCATTTTCGGAAACATACAATCCGGGATGGAGAAACCATCCCAACTTTTGATGGAAAAATGATCAACCTACCGATCATCTATCCAAACCAAGATATGAACCACCAATGATAGAATATCAATATGGTTCAACTTCAGCAGCTAAGGATGAGCGATATTATAAGTCAAATCATCGTGATTAACCACAATTCCAAGTAGAATCAAATATGACTTCTGCGCAGTTCACAGAATTTACTGAATTTATGAAACAACAATCAGCTATCAGTACTAAGACCATGGAGATGTTAACTCGCCAGATGGGTCAACTAGCTGTGTCGCTTTCTAGGCGTGAGGAGGGGAAGCTTCCTAGCAATATTGTTCCCAATCCTTCATACGCCTATCATCATAACAAAGATAAAATACATGAGATTAGCGAAGTTAATGAAATAGCTAAGATAACCACATTAAGGAGTGGAAGAGAGGTAGCCAATAAAATAGAGATGCCTAAAGAGAAAGAGGCAGAAGAAGATACCGACAATGAAGTTGTGTATGCGGAGAAAGGTCATCCAAAGAAGAAGGAGATTCCTAAGAAGGTTTCTTTTAAAGAGCCAATTAAAGCAGATATTCCAACACCCAAAGTTGGGGAGGCCGATAAGAGTCAGGATATTTCAATTCCTCCTCCTTATCCTGCCGCTTTAGAAGATACAAAATCTTCTCCATACAGCAAAAGAGGCCCACAACCAGAGGATCTTTGGGACTTATTTAATCAAGTTAAGAATAATATTCCTCTGATAAAGGCCATTCAACAGGTTCCATCTTATGCTAAATTTTAAAAAGATCTCTGTACTCAGAAAAGAAAGTATAAGGTCTGGCTCCCAAAGCAGATCAACCTAACTGAACAGCTGAGTGCAGTAGTTTCTAGTTCTCTACCTCCTAAGCTGAAAGATCCTGGAACACCATTGATTCCAGTGACAATAGGCAATGTGCAGATTAACAAGGCATTTCTTGATCTTGGAGCTAGTGTTAATATTCTACCTGGAAACTTGTTTGATAAACATGATCAAGGTCAGTTACAGACAACTGATATTATCTTACAACTAGCAGATCGGTCAACCAAGTGCCTAAGAGGTATTTTATCAGATGTTATAGTAAAAGTTGAATATTTTTACTATCCAGTTGACTTCCTAGTATTGGATACCGAAAGTTCAATTGGAGATAATAAACCGACTATTATCCTAGGCAGACCTTTCTTAGCCACGATTAATGCACAAATTAATTGTAGGACAGGAGCAGTGGATATTGCCTTTAGAAATAGGAAATTAAGACTGAATGTATTTAATGCTTCAAGTGTCTCTGCTATTGATTCAGAATCTTATCTTATAGACATTGTGGATGAACTTGTGCAACAACATAGTTCGGTAGTCATCACCAAAGATGTTACTGAGTTATTCTTTGCTGAGAATGAATTAGCCAAGTTAAATCATACTGAGTGTGATGAGTTAGAAGTAGTCATGGAATCCACACTAGAGTCAAAACAATCACCGTGGACCCATAGGACTGAAAAATTACCTATGGATTTACCCAAGTCATCCAAACCTTCAATAGAGCAACCGCGTATTCTAGAATTGAAGGAGCTGCCATCGTATCTGAAATATGCTTTTCTAGGTCAGAATGACACATTGCATGTCATAATTTCATCAGATCAGACTGAAGAGCAAGAGAAAGCTCTACTGCAAGTGTTAGTCGAATATAAAGAAGCAGTAGGGTGGACGATAGTTGATTTAAAAGGAGTCAGTCCCACTCTGTGTATGCACCGAATCATTACTGATCCAGAAGCTAAACCAGCTCGGGATGCACATAAGAGGTTGAATTCTAATTTGAGAGAGGTAGTTAAGAAGGAAGTATTAAAATGGTTGGACGCTTGAATTATATATTCTATATCCGATAGTAAGTGTGTAAGTCCAACCCAAACCGTGCCCAAGAAATCAGGAATTACAATAATTAATACTGAAGAAGGAGAGAAGATAACTACTCGCCCTGTAACTGGGTGGAGAGTTTGTATAGATGATAGAAAACTTAATGCTGCTACTTCAAAAGATCATTTTTCGCTACCATTTTAAGATCAAATAGTGGAAAAATTAGCAGGACAAAGTTTTACTGTTTCCTTGATGGATATTCTGGTTACAATCAAATCCCAATCCATCTAGAGGATCAAGAGAAGACCACATCTACTTGTCCCTATGGCACCTTTGCCTACCGAAGGATGCCGTTTGGACTATGTAACGCACCTGCCACATTTCAGCGATGTATGATGGCTATCTTTTCAGATATGGTGGGTGGTTCTCTTGAAATATTTATGGACGATTTCTCCATATTTGATAAGAGATTTGAAGATTGTCTGGGACATTTAGAAAAAGTCCTTAAGAGATGCACTGAAACCAACTTAGTATTAAGTTGGGAGAAAAGCCTTTTATGGTAAAGGAAAGGGTAGTCCTAGGCCACATTGTGTCCGAGAGAGGAATGGAGGTAGATAAAGCAAAAGTTCAATTAATTTCCTCACTTCCACTCCCTACAAACGTTAAAGGAATAAGATCATCCTTAGGCCACACTGGTTTTTATCGGCGATTCATTAAAGATTTCAGTGAGATCTCAAGACCGTTATGCAATCTTCGTTCAAAATATATCGAGTTTAATTTTGATGATGCTTGTATGAAAGCATTTGAGAAGCTTAAATCAAAATTAACCGAAGCGCCAATTCTTCAATCTCCGGATTGGACTCAACCCTTTGAGATCATGTGCGATGCCAGTGATTATGCAGTTGGTGCAGTTTTAGGACAAAGATTTGAGAAAAAGCCAGTGATGATTTACTACCCAAGTAAAACCTTTAATGAGGCACAAATCAATTACACAACTACGGAGAAAGAATTTATTTGCTGTAGTGTTTGCCCTGGATAAATTCAGATCCTATATTTGGGGGGCAAAAGTAATTATGTACTCTGACCACAGCGCTTTAAGACATTTGTTGGCAAAGAAGGATGCCAAGCCTATATTGATTCGGTGGATCCTTCTATTGCAAGAATTTGATTTAGAAGAAAGGCACAGAAAATGTTGTTGCCGATCATTTGTCAAGGCTTCAATTAATCCCAACAAACTCAACTGATCAAATCATGGACTCCTTCCCTGATGAACAATTATTATCTGTATCTAAAATTCCCTGGTTTGCGAATCTAGTTAATTATTTCGTAACAGGAAGATTGCCAGAGCACTGGAACTCACAACAAAGAAAATATTTCTATGCTCAAGCAAGGCAATACAGTTGGGATGAGCCTGATCTGTTTAAAATAGGAGCAGATCAAATTATAAGACGATGTGTCCCTAACACGGAACACGAAGATATTCTTAAACACTGCCATGCATATGCATGCGGTGGCCACTTCAGCGCAAAGAAAACTGGCCACCGGATATTGTAGTGTGGGTTTTTCTGGCCCACAATATTTAAGGATGCATACGAGTTTGTTAAGGGATGCACAAGATGCCAACAAACTAGTAGCATCGCTAAAAGAAATGAAATGCCTATGACCCGGATATTATTTGTCGAAATATTTGATGTATGAGGTATTGATTTAATGGGACCATTCCCTAAATTATTTGGATATGAATACATCTTAGTGGCAGTAGGTTATGTTTCCAAATGGGTGGAAGCAGAAGCTACACGCACTAATCATAGAATAGCAACACCTTATCATCCGCAAACAAGTGGACAAGTCGAGATCTCTAATAGGGAGATCAAGAGAATCCTTGAGAAAACTGTCAGACTTGATAGTAAAGATTGGTCTAAAAAATTAGAGGATGCTCTATGGCATACAGAACCGCATTTAAAACACCAATCAGTATGTCTCCATACAGACTTGTGTATGGTAAGCTTTGCCATCTCCTAGTGGAATTAGAACACCGAGCTCTATGGGCAATCAAAAACCCTAATTTTAATTTACATGATGCCGGTGTTGATAGTAAATTCCAATTAAATGAACTGGAAGAAATTCGTAGAGAATCCTACGAAAGCGCTAGAATTTATAAAGAGAAAACTAAGGTTTTCCACGATAGAATGATTAAAAATAAAATATTTACTAAAGAAAATAAAGTTTGGTTATCTAACGCAAGACATAGATTATTTCCTGGTAAATTAAAAAGTAAATGGACAGGTCCTTTTATTGTAACGAATACCTACCCACACGGTGCGGTAGAAATACAGGACTTGAAAGGTGGTGAACCATTTAAAGTAAACGGACATAGACTTAAATTATATGTTCAATGGGCCGCCAATGATATGTTAGTATCTGAGATCATCAGACTAGAAGATCATAAGGTTAATTAATTAGTTTAGGAGCAGTACGTCTGGCTGAAGACATAAAACTTAGCGCTTTCTGGGAGGCAACCCAGAGTAATTTGATTATTTGAATTCTATTATTTTTAAGTGTGTTTATTTGATATTTGTGTTACTTGTGTGTACCCAATTATGTTGGAGAGGATTCATCCTCCTGAACTTGGTTGTGTTTAGAAATTAGGATTTAAATTAAATAATAAGACCCCGCATCAGAAAATAAAAATTTAAGCTCGTAACAAAATTTTTTTAACCCAATAATACAAGCGTAAGTTGGGGAGAATACCCGTAAAAATAAACAAAATTAAAGAATTAGGGTTCCAAGACTAGTGCACGGCCCATATCGCAAATCCAGAGGCCCGGGCACGGAGGGGGGGGGGGGGCAGGCCTGCGCTTGCCCTGCGGCCCCACGCGCTCAAAATCTTATAAAAATGGCAGTGATCATTCCCATAAGTTCAAAACCCTAATTCCAGTTCCAGAAGACGGTGATTTTGAATTTCTAAGCCTAAAAACATCAAAAATTCGTCTTTCTACGTCAATTCTTTGATCCAACGCTTGTTTATCGCTAAGGTTAGCAAGATATACTCCTTACAATTCCTTAAACTTCATTCTACATCAGTTTCACTATGTTTTATCACACATGCATGAATTGAGTTTTTGGGAATTATATGGTTTTTTATAGAAAAAGGGTTATTAATAATTTTCAAATGTTCATTTAATTAATATAACATTATTTTTGCAAAACTTTTGTAAAAATCATGCATTTCTCCATAGTTATTATAAATTATAAACTCTTTGTCGTAAAAGGTGATATTTTTATTGATTATTTAAAGTTCATGCATTTGATAGGGTTAGATTGGGCTCACATTGTTGGTGAGACTTAGGATTTGTTAACTATTATTGAAAAAGGGTGTTAAAATTATCATACATTATTTATATAAAAACCCCACATTTTTAATCCTTGGTTTTTTGTATTATTTTTAGATGTCAACCCAAGATCATGCAAACGGTAACCGTCCGGGAACCTCCCAAAAACCTAGAATGAGAACCCACGACCCTAGTGATGTCCGTTTTGAAAAACAACTTAATGTGGACTTCCCTGAAATTCCACTAAACACTAACAATGGTAAACCCCCTAGGTTTCTCATAGAGCGTACCATAAAAGAGTGATTTTGAAAATTTTAAAATTTTGGAGTGTTTTGAGAGGCTAGGATATGCTAAAGCTATACAATGGGAACTTTCATATATCCACACTAGTTTGATCCAACAGTGGTTCGCTACTGTTCGGAAAACAAAAGAGGAAGAAGAACATGACTTTAAGCTCACAGGATTAGTAGGAAACAAGAAAGTGTCAGTATCTAGGAAAATCCTTTGTGAGGAATTTGGTATAGACGCAGATATTCCAAGGCATAGGGAATTTTGGTCATCTTTAGATCTTTAGGGGGTAGAGCTTGGCAAATTGGTGGATGGTCTAAGAAATAGGATGTGATGTTAGCCACGGTATTTGGAATGACAATAGAAGAGGCGAGAGAGTATGTCAATTATAATAGAGGTGATTTATACTCATTAGCTAAAGTTTTGTGGAAGTTTGTTACACTCAACTTGCTTCCTAAAGTCAAGACACCACTGTTGTTAGATCCCAACTAGTGCATGCGTTAATGACTGGATACCCGACCATATCTTTAGGATACATAATAATGGAAAATCTTTGGGAGAGTAGCTTCCCAGAGCAAAGGATGAATTATCCACACTGCCGTATGCTAACTAAGCTATTCATTATTATTAAAGCGGTATCAGAGCAATTTCCAATTAAATACCTCAACCCAAACGAGATTTGGTTCATTAGAATCACGATGTTAGGGCTAGTATTTGAGAAAAACCATTTCGGCTATCAAATCCATTGTCCAAAGACCTCTAAAGTAACCCATATCCCATTCACTGCACCCGCCAACCATGAAGAACAAAACGACAGAGAGGATGAAAGATCATGGGAAAAAGTAACAATCGAAGACTTGATGAGATCTCAAATCAACATTCTGAAGGACGTCAAGGGCAGCATACTAAATGCAAACAAAGAATTGGTAAAGAATATTGAAAAGTTGCAAGAGGAGCAAAACAATCATGCGAAGTTGTTCCAAAGTCACTCAGACTGGCTCACCAACCTTCTAATCACTCTCGGAGAGTTGGAAGAAACCGTCACATCTCAGACCGAATGATGAATTTTATTATTATTTGAATATCTATTTTAATTACGTGTGCTAAAACATTAAGTATGATTTGTATTGTATTTTTTTCTGATGTGGTGGTTTGGTTTGTTTGGTTTGTTTATTTATGTTATTTGGATTGTAATAGTATTTTATTTTATTTTTATTTTAAAGTGTGATGTTTATTTAAGTTGAATTATAAAAATTGAATTTTTTTTGTTTTACTATTTTTTTAATTTTAATCGTTTTGAATAAGGAATATGTACCGATCTATCTTTCTATGTTCTTAACCGATAAATTAATCTTGATGTGAGAAGGACGTCACAAAAGTCTATGTTGGGGAGGGTACGTTTTAATGATAAAATTAATTAATTAATTTTAGCCCTCACAAAAAATTTTAGACTACATTTCATATAAAAAATTAGAAAGATTTACAGCCCCGCGTACCAAAACACTAAAAAATTGAAATTTCAGCAGAGTTGGGCGCCGGGGGGGGGGGGGGGGGCAGGCCTGCGCTGGCCTTGCGTCCCGTCGAGTTTAAAATCATTTTTGAGCCCCAATTCACCATTTTCACAACCCTAGAACAAGAAACCACGGTTGGGTGTGCGGCTTTCTCCCAAAAACATCATTTTTGTGCCCTAAATTTGCAAATTTAAGCTTCAAAACACCTACATTTTCTAATATATCAGAGATCTAGGTTAGAAATCACCTCTTTGTGGGTAATTTCATCCATTTCTGAAGATTTTTGGGTAGAGAAAGTGTGGAAAGAAAAAGCTAGATTTGTATCAAGTAAAGCTTCCAAGCACCGAGGTTAGTGTTTTTATTGAGTTATTGCAACTTATGTCATACTTTTTGAGCAAAAATGAAAGCTTGAGCTTGATGGTCATCTATGGAGTTTTCATGGTGATTTTGACTTTTTAGAGTCAATGTATGTAAAATTGCATGAGTTTGATGATAACCTTGATGTATGTTTCATGAGATATGTGTTTAGTTGTTAAGTTGATAATTTGTCATGATCAATTTGTAGAAATTAATTTGAAGTTATAAAGTTGGTTGCCAAAATGTGCATATATTGTTAAAATTATAAAACTTCGGTGAGTAGCTTAAAAATTAATTTATGTGCAAAATGTTTTTATTAAAATATGATAAATGCTTAGTGCTTAAAATAACGACAAATTATAGACTATATATATAGGATTGCAAAATGTTAGCGTAAAAGAGTATATATATATATAGTTGCATCTTCTAAGTAAGCGTAATTGTGCAAATTGCAATTATAGGTTACATTATTTAATTTATCTTATACATATTGTGATTGGTTGGCACAAATTGTAGATGGTGGCACAGAGAACGAGACAACGAACCCAAAATGTTAATGTCTCAATAGATTGGTCTCCAAACCTCCTTTTTTTATCCCAACACCCCAAATACATCAGAACACATTTGTTTTTATATAGAAAATATTCAAATAAACTGTTGACTGAAAAGAGGGTTAATAGGAGTGATTCTGAGGATTACGGGATCCCATATCTTTTTGACTATTTAGGGGTGGGAAGGTGTGTTTGAGTTGTGTGGTAATGATATTTATCAATCTGATGTAGTCGAGTGGATGTCTACCCTACGAAGGGAGACACGTCGTTCCGCAAACGACTTTAGGTTGATAGGCACCGTCCATAGGAGGGACGTGGCGGTGGATGCCCAAATCCTTCGTCAATTATTTAATTTAGATACTGGGATAGGCTACGAAGGGTATGACCAGCAAGGGTACGAGTATAGGAATGAGGCCCAATTGGCCTTCACTAATATGACTTGGTCAGGGGAGTGGACGGAGCAGGTTAATAGAGTCTTTATCCCATCCATTTTGGAGTCCGAGTCCTCCACTACCTACAGCCGAAATGTTTTATCTCCAAGGTGTAAGGTGCTTCACAAGATTCTTGTGAATAACATCTTACCTCGTGATAGTGACCTGACCAGAGTCAGGCATAGGGATATCACTGTCCTTCACGCCCTTCTTAAGGGTAGGGCCAGACTGTCCTTTGAATAATCAATTATGAATGACTTACGGGCCATGTATTACACGAGAGAGAGGACGATCATCCCCAATGCTTGGTTGATCTCCAAGTTCCTTGAGAGGACGGGCTCACTTTCGCCCGAGCCGAACCTAGGTGCATCTACCTCGCGCAGTCGAGGTAATGACAGTTTTGATTTTGACCGGAGGCGGATTGAGTATATAGCCATGGGTCAGGGTGAGTTCCAAGAGGATGTGATCCAGAGGCTAGATGAGATGAATGGGCGTATAACCCATATTTATGATATGGTCGATCACTTAGCGGGTCGGGTAGATCAGTTACAGGATGGGCAGAGAGCCCTGGCATATCAAAATGCCTACTACCAGCACCATGCATGTTCTTTACTTTTTGTCTTATATTTCGTTTTTCGTTATTTCATTTTTAGTTCTTAGCCGAGTCCTATTTAGAATTTATAATATTTATATAGTCTGTCATTCATTTCCCATTTGAGTCTTGTTTTCCGATCAGGCCGTTGAACATGATGATACTTAGAAAATACATGTGCGAGGGAATTGGCTAGTGTTGACAGTATATTTTATAATTAAAGAAAGAGTCGTAGTAATAATTAAAATGTTTTGCCATGTAAAATGAATTCAAGTACGTTAAAATTTATTTGGACTTAAATATAAGTAATTAGTCAAAAGATTTTGGAAACCCATGCAATAAGGGGGAGAACCTAATCATGTTTTAGCCTCAAAAGTAATTTAATTGTAGTCTAGATGGTTCGAGAAATTAATTCCGTAGGTGTTAGTACATCCTGTGTGACGATAGCAGTCTAAGTATAGACAGCATTTTGTGTAAGTCAATTTACTTGATATTGAATATTAACAAGTGTTTGATATATATGTTTGATTATATATGTTTGATATTGATTGTTTGTATGTTTGAACTTGGTGTAACGTATTACAAGAAGTTCAAACATAAAGTTCAAAGATATATTCAAACATAAGTTAAGACATATGTTCAAATAGAAGTTTGATAGTTGAAATTCGAATTTGATACAAATTCGAATTTATACTTAAGGTAGATTCGAATTTGTCAAGAGGACAAATTCGAATGGGCCTTGGGCCAGATTCGAATTTGTCCTGGACAAACTCGAATCTGTCAGTATAATTAAGGGTTAACTCGATTAAATATGAGACTTTGCAGAATTTCAGAGGGTGATTAAACAAAGGCGATCTCGAGTTTACTATTATTCAGAGAGTTGTTTACGGAGAGAATCATCGTGTAGGTGCGTTCGTAGTCGTTCGTATAACACCGTGGTAGACTCCGTGTTCCCGTGAGTGTGATCTTACTGTCAAGCCACTAACGAGGATTCCGCACTCTTTAGACCTTACAAGTGGTATCAGAGCCTTTGGGGTGTTCTTGGTGTTCTTCGTGTTCATAAGATACATCCTAGGTTTCTTGACGTTTTGGACGGATAATATCACAATTTTGGAGGTTTTTCGAGCTTATCAAGTAAGATTTTAGGAAATACTTTGTTGAAGTTCAAGTTTTTGATCGAAATCTGTATTTTTACTCGTAAAAATATTGGTTTAATCTGCAAAACTTGAAAAACTCGAAGTATTAGCTGTTTTTCGAACTTGCGACGCTCGAGTTTGTTAAGAGGATATTAGGGTTTGCTCATTTTCGAGTTTAACTGAAAATACGCTCCTTTCGAGTTTCCTTAAAGTTTGATTCGAATTTGGCCTATTCGAATTTGCTGGGATTTTCGATTTTTCACTAAAATCGAATTAGGGATTTCGAATTTAATATACATTCGAATTTAAGATTTTCGAATTTGAGGGACCTTCGAGTTTGTCTTTAATTTCGAATATAGTTGGACTTCAAACTTAATTTCGAATTTAGTTCCAAACCAGTTTAAAATTAATTAAATTCGAATTTAACCGAATTCGAAAGAATTACTTTAAAGGTTGTGCCTTATTCAAAGATGAAGGATACATTCCACCTACAGCTGAGATTGAAGGACGACAAAAGGTTGTGCCTTATTCAAAGATAAAGGATGATGATAAAAAGCTGTATGAAGCCGAGAACCATGCAGTCGCTATCATTAGAATGGCGTTACCTCAGGAGATCTTGCACAGTTTCCGTAATCTATAGATAGCAAAAGAGCTGTGGGATGCGTTAGAGAAACGGTGTGAAGGTAACTCGAGGGTCAGAAAGAACAGAATGAAAATGCTCAAGCAGCAGTTTGCCATCTTCAAAGCATTGAAAAACGGAAAGCTGGATGAGACTATTACCAAATTTTATCACTTATTGACTGAGTTAGACAGTCATGATGTGGAGTATAGTGAAACATAGAAAATTAACAAGACTCTAGATGCTTTTCCTGCCAAATGGGAAATGTATGTGGCACTGATAACGCATGATGAAGATAAATTCTATACTTTACTCTAGATAGTGTTATCGGAATGCTGAGGGCATATCACTTTGAGTTGCTGAAGAAGGAGAGGGATTATGACCAAGTTCAAGATCCGGATATGTACTTTGGGAAATCCAAATCTTCAGTGGCAGCTGATGTGAAGACGGCTACAGCATTCTTCTCGGGAGAGACCTCGACACCAGCTGAATCAGAAGACTCAGTAAGTAGGGCTTTCTTAGGGTTTGCTAGACCAGAAGAAAAGCAGCATCAGGCTACTCCGGCATCTACATCTCAAGGGTATTCAAAGATGCCTATGAGCGCAAAATCTGCAGAAGACCATCTGAATCTGTTGGCTTCATTTGTGGCCGCTTACGGCAATTGCGTTCAGGGCAAAATCAACGATCCTGTGCTTTGGGATGAGGATTACGATCAGGTAGATCCTGATGATCTGGACGAGATGGATCTGCAATGGCAACTGGCCATGGTAAATCAAAGAGTTAAAAGGTTCATCAAAAGGACGGGTAGAAACCTCAACGTTAGTAACAATTAGATTGGATTTGCTAAGTCCAAGGTTAAGTGTTAAACTGTCAGGGGTTAGGACACTTTGCTAGAGAGTGTCAGAGACCAAAAGTAGAGAACTACCAGGGCCAGTATCAGAATCAATTGCAAGGGCGATATCTAACGGGTACTTCAACCAGTCAGGCGAATATAGCTGGTCTGTTGTCTAACGTCACATCAGACAGACAGCTAGATGGGACTTATGACTGGAGTACACATCCAGAGTCAAATGCTAGAGCCTTTATGGCTGAAGTGACCGATACTGGAAGTGATGGAGCAGAGGAAATTAAAGGGGACAGCAATCAGAATGAAAGTAGTCCGATGTGGGTAGAAAAGTCAGTCGATCAGACAATTCTGGATTCGCCGCACAGATGGCCAACGTGGAATCAGATCATGCCAAGGTAACTCTGAACTTTTCTCTTTTCCATAATTAATTTGTTTTTTCTGATACGTCTAACGATAGGTTAAATTTAGTACTTGAATCACATCAAAATATATCTGCTCAGAATGAATAACTAAAATCCGACAATGCTAGCCTAGTAGACATAAAGCAAGATCTTAGAGATAAGCTTAAGGTCGATGCACAAGATGTCGTAGTTCTAAAGGACAAACTTAGTGAATAGTGTGTTAGATTAGAACTGATGTATGAACATGTTGAGGCATTGACAAAAGAGCTTAAAACCAAAGAAGTAGAGCTAGCTGAGTCTAAGGTAAAGGTAGCTGAGGTAAATAGTAAACTTGAAAAGTTTAGGAACTCATCACTCAACCTAGGGAAAATCTTAGATGCACAGCGTCAGTCTAAGAAGCCTGTAGGTCTAGGGTATCATGAGAGTCCTCCACCTTTCAATGATAACTATGTACCTCAACCTCAGGAGAAAACTGAAAAATCAGTTAAATTAGAGGAAATACCAGAACCAGTGTCTGAAATTGCTAAGGAAAATGAAACTAAGGTGACTGCTAATAACATCAAGATTAAGAAAGTTAAATTTGTGTCATCCTCTAGTGATAAACCTGTAGGACAACACAAAATTGACTTTAATGATCAGGAGGAGGAACCAGTCGCTATAGTCGAAACAAAAGAACCAGACACTAGTGAGACACCTAAGTCAAAGGGCACACATAAAAAGTCGATTCAAAAGATGTCTTGCTTTAGATGTCACGAAAGGGGGCATGTTGCGTCTAGCTGTCCAAATAGGAAAGTAGATACTGCACCTAAAGCTGGAAAGCCGAAACAACGTAAGCCTTCACCAAGTGTAGTGAGCACTAGTAGTTCTCAAAATACCGAGAAAACTGTGCAAGCCGCACCAAAATCTGCTGTGAGACAAACACCTGTGTTAGGTCGACCAAAAGAAGTGATTAGGACTAATTCACCAAATAGAGTCATTAATCAATCTAGGTCAAGACCGCAACAGAATTATAGGAGTACCAAACCTAGCAGAGCTTACACTCCGGTTAGGTCACATACCCCTGTAAGACATCAAACACCAGGTAGAGCTCAGGGATATCAGTCGGAAATGCATTATAATCGAAATTATTCAAGATCTCCACAGCAAATGCCTACACAAAGGCCGAGAGTGAACATAAATCACTCTGCACCACAACACACTCCGATTCAAAAACCCAAGTCACTTGAACGGAGAGATGGGTATTTGAAAGAGTTTAAGTATGTGGACGAGGATGGTATTACCAAGTCAGTTATGGCTTGGGTTCCCCGTGATAACTAACCTATTTTCTATCATGTGCAGGAGATAACTACAGGTCCAAACAAGAAATGGTTCGTCGACAGTGGTTGCTCCAGGCACATGACAGGGGAAAGACGTCTACTCGCAGACTTCAAGGGAGGGAATCGGGGCTTTGTATCATTCGCTGGCAATAAAGGAGGAAATATCACCGGTACTGGAGTGGTCACTAATGGGACTATTAAATTGGATCAAGTTTATCAC
Organism: Centrapalus pauciflorus; assembly: GCA_020465985.1. Classification (NCBI taxonomy): domain Eukaryota; kingdom Viridiplantae; phylum Streptophyta; class Magnoliopsida; order Asterales; family Asteraceae; genus Centrapalus; species Centrapalus pauciflorus. The sequence goes on from JAANYP010002881.1 coordinate 77,560, forward strand.
GTTGATAAACTGGTTCACAATCTCATTAGTGTATCTCAAATCTTTGATAATAAGAACTCGGTACTTTTCACTAATATTGACGCGTTAGTGCTAAAACCGGGGTTCAAAGTACCTGAAGAGTGGATACTGATGAGGGCTCCAAGGAAGAATGACCTGTACATGCTCGACATGAACAAGCCGGAATCTTCGATAGGACCAATTTGTCTGCTATCTAAAGCTTCAGAGACTGAGTCGGTTTTATGGCACAGACGCATGGCACACTTGCACCTAAGGAAAATGAACTACATTATGAAAAATGGATTAGTGCAAGGTGTTCCCATGAAGAGTTTTCAGTTCGAGGATAAGTGTCTACAGTGCAAGAAAGGAAAACAACATAAGAAGGCACACAAGTCCAAGACTCAGAACTCGATCGCTGCCACATTCGATTTGTTGCATATGGACCTCTTCAGACCAATCAACAAAAGGAGTATAAGTGGTAGTTGGTACTGTTTAGTTATATCTGACGATTACTCACGTTTTTCTTGGGTTTTCTTTTTAGGTACGAAGGACGAGACGGCTGCAAAGCTCATCGGGTTCTTAGACCAAGTGGAAAATTCTTACGGAACAAGGGTTAAGCGCATCCGAAGTGATAACGGAACAGAATTTAAAAACACTGTTATTGGTGTATATTGCCTATCAAAGGGCATAGTGCATCAATTTAGTGCACCTTATGAGCCACAACAAAATGGGGTGGCCGAACGAAAAAACAGGACATTGATTGAGGCAACAAGGACCATGGTTTCGGATTCAAAGCTTCCTACCATGTTTTGAGGGGAGGCAGTGAATACCGCATGCCATGTTTTAAACCGGGTCCTTTCTGTCAAATCATTGAACAAAACCTGTTATGAAGTTTTGAATAAAAGGCCACCAAATTTAACTGGCTTCGAACCTTTTGGGGTACCATGTACTTTAATGAAAACAAAAGATCAACCTAAATTTGGGGAAAAGGCTGACGAAGGTTATTTCCTAGGTTATGTGCCTAATTCACCAAATAAAATGGTTTTTAATAAATCGAATGGTACAGTAGAGATTGTGTATAACATTGAAGTCACAAGTTATACACATGAACCCCAAACAGGTCCGAAATGGATATTTGATTATGACAAATTGTTTGAGTCATTTAACATTCCTTTGGATGGAAATGCAGGTACATTCGAACATGACTTGTCGTCATTAAACTTGAATGACGAGGGTCAAAGTTTTCCGAGGACCACCGTTCCATCAACATCCGAGCCTACATCAACTGAAGATAGATCTCCAAAAGAAAATGATTCTGAAGTGCCTACAAACAAAAATCAGACAACAAACTCTAACTCAGAAGACAGTGTTCATGAGGAAGAAAATGTGGAGTCTGAAGTCGTTCCCCCGTTAGGAGAGACATGATCAAATTTGGGAGATAATCTGAGAGTTGACGAGATAGAGACATCTAGGATTAATAAAAATCATCCTATTGATAGTATCATAGGAAATCCTAATGCTGGTGTGAGGACTAGGAGTAGTTTGAATAACAACACAGTGCTGTTGTCGATGACCAATGACTCCGAGGCCTTTCATACTTGCCTCTACTCATGTTTCATTTCGCAAGTTGAGCCGAAAAATGTGCAAATGGCACTAAAAGACAACTCTTGGGTTGAAGCGATGCAGGAAGAACTGTCACAGTTTAGGAAACTAGAAGTGTGGGAGTTAGTTCCGTTACCTCGAGGAGAAATAGCAATAGGAACCAAATGGGTTTTTAAGTGCAAGAGAGATGATCGGGGTATAGTTACTCGCAACAAAGCAAGACTGGTGGTAAAGGGTTTCAACCAAGAGGAAGGAATCGATTACAATGAAGTGTTCGCGCCAGTAGCAAGGCTTGAAGCAATCCGAAATATCTAGACAGAGTGTATAGATTAGATAAGGCTTTGTATGGATTACATCAAGCACCAAGGGCGTGGTACGAGACTCTATCCAACCATCTTTTAGACAATGGGTTTGAAAGAGGGAGAATAGAAAGTAAGCTGTTCGTAAAGAGAAAAGGAGAACATTTCATCTTGGTACAAGTGTACGTCGATGATATCATTTTTGGATCATCAGACGAGCAGATGTGCACAGATTTTGAAAAGGTGATGAAGTCAAAGTCTGAGATGAGTACGATGGGTGACTTAAACTTCTTTCTGGGTTTGTAAGTCGAACAGAGGAAGGAGGGCATGTTTATTCATCAGACGAAGTATGTCTATGACATCTTAGAGTGCTTCGGGATGGAAGGAACCAAGCTGACAGCTCACTTCTGCACGCCGATTCAAGTGAATCATAATCTCGGACCGGGTACAGAAAGTGATAACAATGTGGATCCGACGTTGTATCGGGCCATGATTGGGTCACTTATGTATTTTAACTGCTTATAGACCTGATATAATGTTTGCTGTATGTATTTGTGCTAGGTTTCAAGCTAATCCAAAGGAGATGCACATGAAAGCTGTGAAGTGGATTCTACGATACCTCAAGTCGAAACCGAAGCTGGGACTTTGGTATCACGCGGAGGGAGATCTGGAATTGGAGGCATTCACGGATTCAGACTACGGAGGATGCAGCTTGACTCGCAAGTCAATAACTGGAGATTATCAGTTCCTAGGAGGGAGGCTCGTTTCCTGGCAATGCAAGAAACAGACTTCGGTAGCCGTGTCAACGTGTGAGGCCGAATATGTTGCTGCTGGTAGTTGCTGTTCACAGGTTCTGTGGATACAACAATAATTGCGGGATTACGGTTTGACTTATACTCATACTCCTATTATGATAGATTACCGGTCAACAATTGCAATAACAAATAATACAGTTAAACACAATAAAACCAAGCACATAGACATAAGACACCACTTTATACGTGATTGTGCGGAAAAGAATTTAATTAAGCTGGTAAAAGTGGCAACAGATGATAATAATGCGGATTTATTTACCAAAGCTTTTGATAAGTCACGTTTTGAGTATTTAGTTCAACTAAACGGAATGCGTAATCCAGAGTAAGTTGACATTAGTAGAGTTTATTTCCTTTTATAGCAGTAGAGTTTCTTTCTTTATATAGTAAGTTTAGTTGTTCAGGAAAATTTTCTTTTATAGTAAGTTATTTTATTTTCTTATTCTTATTTATGAAAAACAAAAGAAAAAAGAGAGAAAACCGTAAAAAATTCAAAAAAAGAGAATATCAGAAATGAGTTAAGTCTTAGATACATAGGTTCAAAGTGACGAAAATTAGCACAGTCTTTACAATCTCTAAGTGTTAAGCTTTCACACATAATGCACCTAAAATTCTAAGTGTTATACATTATCTAGTTTGATATGTTGGTAGGCATAATACATATAGGGAGTCTCAAGGCTAATAAAATATTCAAGTAAAAGTCAGACGTCTCACTAACTTAGATGTATGACCAAATGGTCTTAAATTTTGTGTTAGAGACATACAGACATTGATTCTAAATGAGGTATGCAAACTTTCTGGGGATGTATAGCAATATCAGATACATCTTAAAGAAATGAAAAGAATAGAAAAATCATATACTGAGTTGAGAGTCAAAACACGTGACTTTGTTGTACGAAAGTACAGACCTGTTGCCTCTGATTTGACTCGAGTTAGCAAGATGAGTCGCTTTGTTGTACGTCGGTACAGACCTGTCACCGCTGTCTTGCTAACTTTAAAAATAAACTTTAAGACAAACTAAGACACTTTGTTGTATGTAAATACAGACCTGTGTCCGACGTTTGCCTTTTAAAGACACTTTGCAATACCGAAAAGTTATAATCATTGTGTGTATGTCTTGATCATAAAAATATGTCTAAGTATGAGTCACGTAGGGTAATTTCTTGATAAGTAAAAAGGCCAAGGGATATTCCAAAATCTAACATGTTTAAAGGGAAAATAATACCAACAATCATCTAGAGATGTGTGTCACGACAAACAATAAAAGGAATCAAAATTTCCTAAATGTGAAAGTAAGATACTGAAAGTGCGTATTTGACACCGCTATCTGATTGAACCTTTCTTTGACTATACTAGCCAAAAATATTCTGTTAGTGCTCAGTATAGGTTGTAATTTCTAAAAATAATGTAGATTAGTCTAAGTTTAAACTTTTTTGTTCAAAATTTTAATTTTTAGTTTATTTTATTCTACTTTATTTTTCCTTCATTTTTATTTTAATTTTATCTTATTTAGGAAAAAGGTCAAACTTACTTGGGATGCATTTTAGTTGAATGAATAAACATTGCGTGAAAATTGTGTGCTTAGGGTAAATAATTTTGCATAGTTTGTTCCGTTACACGAAAAAGTTGGAAAAGTTGAATTTAATTCAAAGATTTTCAAAATTTTTAAAATTTTCAAGTTAAATTCGAATTTAAAGCAAAATCGAATGATACATTCGAATTTGGCAGTGAATTCGAATTTGGCAATAAACTCGAAATTTGACACAAATTTGAAGGTGGTTAGTATAAATAGGTCAACAGTGAACATTCATTATTCACCTACATTCGAATTTAGTGCTTCGAATTTAACAAGAGAGATTTCGAGTTTAACCCTTCGACTTTGTCGTTTCGAGTTTCCCACTGTTATTCGAAGTTTTGTCCGTTTGTGTTCGAGAATACTACCAAATCTAGGTATAATCAACATCTTGATACAAGATTTAGGAAGTATTTAGACTCAATTTGGGCCAAAATCGACCGATTTTGAGGTTTTAATAGTGTGAACTTTGCAATTCAAAATAACAAAGTTTGAACCGGTGAAACTTCAAATAAGTAACAAATATCTTTGATTAGAACCTATTAGGACTTATGGATGTGATTTTCTAAGTCTACAATAGTTTAAATCTTGGAGTTTTGTTTTTAAAATGCCGATGCTTCGAGTTTGTTCAAAGATTCGAGTTTGTCACTAAACTCGAATAACTCCTTAAACTCGAAATAAGGGTAATTCGAATATGTTATTCAAATTTACCATTAAAATCGAAATATTTGACTACATTTTAAATCACACATGTAGAAATTCATATGTGTTGGATTTTGAACTTACATAAGTTCAAAATAAAGCAAATTTGAATTTAAACAAGTTTATGTTTATTTTGATCATTCTAATATATTGTATACTTTATTGTGCAGATATGACGGATAGAGTGTTTATCCAAAAGCACAATATGGTCGTTTCTCCAGACCGTGAGCTGCCTGAAGCTCAGGCATTCCGCCAGATGGTGGATTTTTTGGCTGCTTCAAGGGTTTCTTATGCCCTTTCGCACAACGTCCAAATAGTGTTGCCTTATGTTCGGGAATTTTGGGATCACCTGCAGGTCGACTGTACAGTCACTCCGACAGTGTTAAGGACCAGAATAGCCGGGCAGCCACTTGTGTTCTCAGCAGATGTTTTGCGCAGAGTCTTGCAGTTAGGATCTGCAGAACAAGAAGCTGGACCTATAGACTTTCCGTTAGACGTTAGGCAAGCTGCGTTTTTAAGAATGGGGTATGCTCTTGATGTGGCGAAGGCGTCGTACATGAAGAGCGGTTTGATTGGGCAATGGAGATATTTAGCATATGTCTTCATGGTGTGCTTCGCTCCGAAAAAAGCTGGTTTTGATTACATTGTGTCAAAGATCCAATTGGCGATGATAGTGTTGGTCTACAACCAGAGGTTCAGTTATAAGGAAATGTTCTTTGCGGAGTTTGTTCACCAAATAATAGCTCCAGCAAGAGAAAGATTTTTGATGTATCCTAGGTTCGTGAAGATGTTGATCCGACATTTCTTGCCAAATCTGCCGCAATTACCCGAAATTCAAAGTGTTGCTGTGATCGACAAAAGAATATTTGCAGATTGTCAAGCGCATAGGGGTGCATTGGCTAGACCTGTTTAGGCACCACTTTTTGGTGCTGTGGTGAACCCTGATTTTCAAGCCCCTGAAAGTGCCAACTGGGCTGGGGAAGTTCATGTACCGCAGTAGCCGCAACAACAACAGCAACAACGGAGGCCTTAACAACAACAAAGAAGGAGGCAGAGACCTTCGGTTACACAAACTCAGGCTACAATGCCTTCATCGAGCAGAGTTCAGGAGTCTGAAGAAGCAGGTCCTTCAACGGACGCTGCGGGTCCTTCAAGTGTAGCACCCGTAACTGATCCATGGGTGGAAACTCTGGAAGAGATTTGGGCTCAAGGGCCGCATGCAGATGAGGAGATTACGACTGAGCTCATTGGAGATATTCTGGAACCACCAGCTGGTGAAGAAGATATTTTTCGCCAGATAGAGGATTATGTACCTGAGGAAGAAGGTCAACCTGAGTCGACATCTGAATCTGAATAAGAAGAAGAAGAAGAGATTGAGGTTAAGGAAGAGACAGTAGACCCGTCTATCCGAATAAGCACATATGGATCCCGAATAATGGTGATAAATCAAGAGGCAGAGAAAAGAAGAGTGTCTAGGGATTCGGATGAGGATTATTCCGATTTCGAGATTGAGGATACTACGCCTTTGGTGCCTAGGCATAGGGCCAAGAGGCATCATTTTATGCAGGGAGCTTCATCGGCCTCTGCTTCTGAGCCAGAAATTCCAACCGCTCAGCCATCAGCTCAAAGATCCATTCCACCACCACCACCACCTGTTCAATCATCAATTCCACCACCGATCACCCCGTCACCTCTCACATCCATACCATCAACCTCATCCACCTTCATTAACAATCAACAGTTTTCTGAGCTCAGAAGAAAGGTTGATTTCCAACAAGTCCAAATCTTCCAGCTTACCAAAGCCGTTGGCGAACTTCAGGCACACAATGCAAATATTGATAAAGAAAATCTAGAGCTGAAGACTTTCGTCGCCGACCAGGCTGTCGAGATCCGCACTACGAGATCCCTGATTGAGCAATTAATGAAAACCCTAAAGGGTCAGGGGGAAAATAGTTGCAGGGATGCTGAGGTATTGAGGAGAGATGATGATGAAGGCAATGATCCCGATGCACCTAAAGAGAGTGAGCCAGTAGATTTTTCTGCTGCTCAACATGCCGAACTTCAGGGGGAGCCAAGTCAGTCTGAAGTTGAAGGAGGTGAAGCTAGTTCTTCTAAGATTGTAGAGAGCGAGATGATAGACGTTCTCATGGATATAGAAAAAGAAGAAGAAACACTTTTTGATTTTGATTTTGAAGATGATATTGAAGATTTAGAGGAAGGGGAGTTTGTTCCTGAGGACATAGCTGATTGGAAATCGGATGATGAGATCATGGAAGATGAAGATGATAATGTTGATGAAGTGATCATTCACTCACAACCAATCACAGAGCTATACGTGCAGAATGAGCAAAATGTGATTGATATTGATTAGATTAAGTTGGCATCTGAAGAAGATTCTGAACTGGAAGAGGTCGAGAAAGAACCATCCAGGGCCGAACTGTTAAATCTGTGGTTCCGCAAGGAAGAGAAGAAGACAGAGCCAAAGATGAAGTGAAGGATGAGAGTACCAGGGTCTGAAAATCTCTCTGGTGGAATTCTAAGTTGGTTCTTCGACAGAGAACTGCAGCTATTTATACTAAAGAGAATAGACGGACTCAAATACCTAAGGCGAACGCTTAAAGTGTTTAACACATTGCCGAAGGTAGAATTAAAGGAGTTAGCCTGGAAAGAATTGATCAATATTGGTGACGACCCTTATGCTGAAGTGATCGCGAAGATAATCAGAAAAGAGGGTCGGTCCGGAAAGTTCGAAAGGGTAAAGCCAAGATCAGGAAAGAGAGTAGAAGATGAGACAAGAATAGATCCCCATACGGGAAGGCCATGGGCTAGAATGGTGTATAAGCCCGTCAAATGTTTGAAGAAGGTGCCAATGAAGTCTATGCCACAAGATGTTCTCAGTAACATGAAGTGGTGGTACATAGATAACGATACTGCTGAAGCTATAATGGAAGATATAGAAGACAAAGTTATTTTGCGAGTGTATGATCCGTTGCACCTTATAAATCTATCTAAGGATGACCTACGAAAGCTACACGATCAGCCTATCTTCTTTCATGAAGGTTGGAGATCCGAGGCAAGGAAATTCCAAAAGATAGTTAGAGTTTGTATTGATATAGGCTTATATGCAGGTAGTAGTTTATATAATTCAAGTAGTTAGACAAAATGTAAATAGTTAGAAGCTATCGTCAAGGGGGAGTCTGTTAGTACATCCTGTGTGACGATAACAGTCTAAGTATAGATAGCATTTTGTGTAAGTCAATTTACTTGATATTGAATATTAACAAGTGTTTGATATATATGTTTGATTATATATGTTTGATATTGATTGTTTGTATGTTTGAACTTGGTGTAACGTATTACAAGAAGTTCAAACATAAAGTTCAAAGATATATTCAAACATAAGTTAAAACATATGTTCAATTAGAAGTTTGATAGTTGAAATTCGAATTTGATACAAATTCGAATTTATACTTAAGCTAGATTCGAATTTGTCAAGTGGACAAATTCGAATGGGCCTTGGGCCAGATTCGAATTTGTCCTGGACAAACTCGAATCTGTCAGTATAATTAAGGGTTAACTCGATTAATTTTGAGACTTTGCAGAATTTCATAGGGTGATTAAGCAAAGGCGATCTCGAGTTTACTAGTATTCAGAGAGTTGTTTACGGAGAGAATGATCGTGTAGGTGCGTTCGTAGTCGTTTGTATAACACTGTGGTAGTCTCCGTGTTCCCGTGAGTGTGATCTTACCGTCAAGCCGCTAACGATGATTCCGCACTCGTTGGAGGGTGTCGCGTCGAGATAGATCCGTAGAGTCAAGACCTTACAGTAGGGGTTCCACTCATGCCTAATACCCTAAAACCATTTGGTTTGGGAGTGGTTGACCGAAATCTCGTTACATGGACCGTCTAGCTAATATAGTGAAAAGAAAATAGATAGAAGCATGGTATTAAAAATAAAATTTGTTGTAAACATGCAAAGAGGAAAAAGATGGTAGAAAGGCCTACATGTTTTAAGTATTGTAACATTGAGCTAAAAGGGTATTTTCAAAAGTGAGATACATTATATAAATTGTAAGAGAAGTATATTTTAATTGAAAACGTCTTCAATTTACATGTTAAGAATTTTAATGCATTAGTATGAAGGCTAGCTTGACATAAAATTCCTAGACTCACTGCCAATTCTTTCTCGTTACTTAGTTAGTTCTGATTCCAAAAGCTTGTTCGGGGACGACCAAGAGTTAAGTTGGGGAGATTTGATAAGTCTATAATTTTTATGTATTCTGAGTCATATTATGATCATTTTAAGCACCGATACTTTGTAAAATCCATATTATTACTCCAATTTTGTATTTCAGGGCCAAGATGATAAAAAGAAGCAATCCGAGAGAATTCAGAGCAAATCTGGCTGAGGGGGACGCAGGCCTGCGCCACCCTGCGCTACACATAGCGCCCAAACTGTCCAGATACGTTGCAGCATACGCCAGCTAAACCCTATCCGCATCCGGGCGCAGGGGGGGGGGGGGCGCAGGCCTGCTCCTGGCCTGCGCTGGTGCGGCGTCAAAGCGCGTTTTTCAACCCTGGAAACCCTAATCTCGTTTCCCTATAAATAGGAGTGAAGGGGCAGCTTTGGAGAGTAGTGCCGACGTGTGTGCAAGTGTGCCGAAGCTCTGCCGGAGTGGATCTATGTTACGAGAACGAAGACGGTGGTTCGCAAGCTACCCATTTGCTCAAATCTGTGATTGTGATGAGCATACGATGAGCGGATAATCTCATTAGTCGTTTGCGGAGGATCTACGGCTAAGTTTACTTTTCTTTAATTTCTTATGGTTTGATGTATTCGTATTGAACTAGATCTATTATGTGTACGCAAATGATAAACATTAGTCTATGATTATGATTATGTTAGGCGATTGGTAAAAGCAAGATAGTTTTTAGTGGTGTTATTATTCGTGCTGAGTCCATTAGTTTAGGGATTAATACGAGTATTAATGTTGCATACGCTATGCCGAGAATTATTGGTTAAAATAAATTTGATTAATTTAGTCGCGTAATTGATTATGTCTATGTGATCGTTGCATTAAGTTATAGTGAGTAATACGTATGCCGTGGTGATTTCATGAATGGTCATTCATCTCTTGATTGTTTATCTTCTTCGTTCTTAACTTTAGTTACAGGCAATAGCAAATCATTACTTTAAACAACTCATTCAAATCCATAATTTCACAATTTAATTGCTTTCAATAAACTTAACTTATAAGGCTTATAACCTAATCCTGATTACGACCACACTCCCTGTGGATTCGACCCTTACTTCTCTAGCTAATTAGTGGATTTAACGATTAAATCGGCGGGTCACAACGACGGCCCGTCACCAGGGCCTAAACATGGCTTCCTAATACCTCGTCCAATACCGTTCAACCGCCTCACCTAGAATATCACAGGCGTTAGGTGATATAACTGCCTCGCCTGGAATATCCCAGGCGTCCAGCGGCTAAACCACCTCACTTGTCCTAACGTGGAACTGAGCCTTTAAAAGTTCTAGCCAAAACTATATCTTTTCACTAGAACTTGGGGGACTTGATCACATAGGCCCAATCCTATGTATGTATTTGTTGGCCCAAAGAGTTGATTTTACTCCCTTTAGGACACCTCAAGCCCATACCCAGGTCCATGGCCATTCGCCTGACCCGAGGATGAATCCAGGAGCGACAAACATGGGGCGTTGTAGGAAGATCCTGTTGGGGAAAAGTACTATGCAGAAGAGCGCACAAAAGATTGGCATTTCATTGGTCTGTCAGGTGCCAGGGAAGGTGATCACGCGCACGATCCTACTAGCCAATAGGAATCCTCCTGGCGAGCTCCTCGTCCCCTGATAGAGATGTATAAATAGGGAAACATTCTTCCTGGAGAAGGTTAATGCTCATTTCTCACCATTTCATACTGTCTTAATTGATACCACCATTATGCTAGCTGAATTAGGCATCAGAGTGTCAATACAGGGGATCCCCCTGTATCGACATTAACCATAGTCTTTTTTTCTTTTCTTTGTTCCAGGCATAACAACTTCATCAAGAATCACCTGGGAGCATCTATACCCCTTTTACTGTCTTGACCCCATATCAGTGATTGTCAGACGCACAAACATATTTGATTCTAAATGTGTGAGTTAGGGGGACAAAAGATAGAGAGCCGCCAGCACCTGTGCAGAAGTAGGAGCTTCGAGTCCGTTGCAGAGGGCTTTGCACACAACTGCCTGTATGTTGTTACTATACTGGTGGGACCCCATGTGTATGTGTATTTTTGAATTGTGTGTCTGGGTTTTGGGGAAATGTATGTTGGGTAAGCAGTTAAACAATATTATTTATATTGTATTAAAATCTTTTAATCAACAGTGCATGTTAACCTCTGACATTGTGTAATGGATATAATATGCGTCATTGCAAGCTGTGTATTGTAAATGACGTGACATTTATTTGGGTCAGAGTGTTACATCAACACTATATATACTTTCAATATTAAATATTTAAACAATGTGATTAGTATTGTAATTTATCATTCGAGAATTGATATAAATATTTATTGTTTATATTTATATAGATCGATCGGCTCGTTTACAAAATATTAAAAAATTATGTTGTATATATATAACTTACCCATCTGTACATTTAATATACGATAACAGAATATTGAACGTCAAAGTAAAACTATATATCATATATGCAGCACTACATATACATTCAATATTAAAATAGTCAAAACAGTGGTCAAAATTGGTAGTCAAACCTGGTGTGTAACACAATTCCCTATAGGTCTCTAACACAATTCGACTCTTTTTTGCCCGCTAACTTTGTCTCCAGAAAACCCCTGATATTTGGATGTTGAATTGACAATCTCAGTACCTTGCCTCTGAACACATAGATAACCCATCTATTTCTTTATTTGTCTTTCTTTGATTCGTGCCAACTCTAGCACTAATACATATGGGAACCTCAAGAAGTATCACAACTTCTCGAGTATCACATTACAATCGGTCGACAAAACTGTAACTCTTCGTTGTATTGTATTTGCATGATAAGGTACCAGTTGAACTCACTCAATAAACACATTCATATGCGGCTGCACTGTCACAATTTCCTGGGTCTATAAGGAAACTCGATGCTCTATCTTATGTCACTTATCTCTAACACAATGCTCAAACTCAATAATAACCCTGAACCGGCCCCGACTCGTCACATAAACTCTGGCAGCTCTCAACAAGCTCTATAGCATTCCTAAACACTCATGATGACGCTCCATCATGTAATATATATAGTATACTCAAGTCAGATTACTCAATTCTGTCGGAACATCTCAGAATCGTCTCCATCTTATTTTCATAATTATTGACTCATCTCGTGCAATCTCAACTTCTGTACTCTAGTGGATACCCAGTCACACATTCCTTAGGAATTCTCTTTGGCATTGACAGATAGAATCTCAGCTTCTATATTGGAACTCATGGTTATCTCAATGGAGACTGAAGGCTTCATCCCTGAACCCTTGTTAATCTGATTAGCCAAAGCGGAATTACAAATTCACTTTATAGATATATCCATCAATTTATTCAGATCGCACGTAATCATCGCTTCACATCGAAGATCTCACTCTGTTAAACATCTCACCTTGTTGTCATGGTTAAATCATAATAATCTCAAGTCGGCATAATTACATAGCGTGTCACAACACGTAAGCTATTACAATTTTTAATATCCACTAACTCGTGTCAGGAAGAATTCCCGAGGATCTGTACACCACGGTTGGAGTTCAAGTATACACTAGATGATACTTAAATCCCTCAAATCACTAGCTCTGATACCATTAATGTAACTCCCTGGAAATCCATCTAAATGTCACGTCATTTATAATATACAGGTGGCAATAACACATATAAATCATAACTCATAAGTCACAGGATAACAGGCAAACACTGTTGATTTAAAACTTTAATCACAACATAATCAATTCTGATCTATCATATATAAACATGCACACTGATATCATCACTAGGTCACTGCATCCTACCGAGCTAATCATCATCCCCGACATCAGTTCCCCAATGCTAACCCGATCTCTGACCCACTTAGATACACATTTGGACTCGAATACGTAAGCTTTGACAGCTCGTGAGTACACAAGGGCTAGACTCAACAACATAAACACAAACACAAACACACATCACATAATACATGGCAGATAATGGAACACAACTCTCATCTATACACATTGCCCTAATATCTGGTACCTCCATCACGGAGTATGAGATCCAATAACACTGAGAATCACATCTCTAGTGCAGACGTCTCCTCACAATGACAGTGGGAATCCCGTCCCTGGTGGGGAACCCTCGCCATTGCTAACAGGCTGCACACAGCAGCGGTTAGCCACATAATAAAACACAGGAGCAACCTCGCTATAGACTCTGCCATATATATGGTAACCCTACACAAGGCTACGTGAGGCTACTCAGCCCACGCGATAACACATCGCGAATATTAGTCCATGCGATTACCCATCACGAACAACGGACTACACGATAGCTAATCGTAGTCATCGGCCCCAGCGATAACTCATCACAGACACCAGCCTCCATGATAACTCATCATAGTCATCTGCCCCTGCGATGCGGATCTCAACTCCCACGATAACCCATCGCGGATATCAAGTCTCATGATTACTCAATGCGGACAGCTCGGTTGGATCTCATCCCATACTCTCACTCTATCTCAGCTCAAGCACATAATTATATATCACATATAAGCATGTAACGGAATAAAACTATAAGATAAGGCATCAGCTTTAAAGAACTCGTCTAATCACCTGGATCACGATAGTCAACTCTAAGTAGCTCCCGGCAACACAATTATCCTAACCCGATCTCTATCGGTCCCTGTACGCACAATAAATGTCCACAAGTGAATCTCAACTCAATAGATAAGCCCTTAACATTCCATAATTAATATTACAACTGATAACCCCCAAAAATGTAGCCTAAATAGGCCTCACGGCCAAACAATCCAATCTGGCCCAAAAGGGTTGATCGCGGTCGCACTTAACCTAGCGCGGTCGCGTTGCCCTCATGAACGTAGCCCTCGATCATCCCCACACTACCTTCAACCCATCGCAGTCGTGCTCATCTCATCGCGGATGCGATCGCGATGAGTTACAAAACCTCTGTTCTTTTCTCAGCTTCTGCCCACAGGATTTTTAATCCCCAAACTCGATTTCCAGCGATGAAACTCATAAAACCTATACCAAAACACTTCGAATGTTGGTTTCAATCAGTTCCTAAAGTTTCAGAACAATTAGCACAGTATAACTCATGACTTCAGTGATTTTCTTACATCCCAAGGTTGAAGAACACCACCTTAAAGCTTGAATATGAATTCCACAGCTTACATGGATTAGTTATGACTTCTTATTTTGGTTTCCAGCAACATCAATACACATACACACTCTCTTGTCAATTGCTTTGGCTTAAAGGAAAGTGAAGCCATAGACACGGATACCCATCCCCCCATTACCTATATTTCAATATTAATATCAATGATTCCCATTTAATCTCGTAAATTAGTAATTAATAATAGTCCACTAAATTAGAACCCGGTAACATGTATACTCGACTCTGACATGTGTTAAATCCACTAATCGCACTATTATTAGCCTAACACAATATTAATAAAATAATTATCCAATAAATTAAATCCACGTAATATATCTCAAAGTCGGGGTGTTACAATATGTATATATATATATATATATATATATATATATATATATATATATATATATATATATATATATATATATATATATATATATATATATATATATATAAGTGTGTGTGTGTATGTATGTATGTTTCTATGTATATATGTGTATATATACATATATATGTATATATGTGTGTGTGCGTGCATGTATCTATATATATATATATATATATATATATATATATATATATGTGTGTGTGTGTGAGTGTGTGTATGTATGTGTATATGTATGTATATATGTGTATATATATGTACATATGTTAGGCACAAAAAGCCCTCAATCAAACTTGTTATATATCGTAGGGGGAGATTTCTAGTCAAACCTGATTGGTACACTTAGGGGGAGATTTTAAAGCTTTTTAATGCCTCAATCAAACCTGTTGAGTGATTTGCAAAATCAGTCTAAGTCTGCTTTACACTGTTACATTAGTTGTAATGT
Organism: Centrapalus pauciflorus; assembly: GCA_020465985.1. Taxonomy (NCBI): domain Eukaryota; kingdom Viridiplantae; phylum Streptophyta; class Magnoliopsida; order Asterales; family Asteraceae; genus Centrapalus; species Centrapalus pauciflorus. Next base: position 92,793 of record JAANYP010002881.1, read on the forward strand.
GGCAATTTGTAAAAACTGTCCATTTCTGTTGGATAGGTTTGGCATAATGTCTAAGGTGTTCATATCTCTAGGACAATTTTCACACAAGTAAGTGTTCTGTTCTTTGTGAACACAACCTATTCTTTGTGTACATCTTTAACTCATTATGGAATTTGTATCCATGCCTTCATGTAATGTCTTGAATGTTGAGATCGGTCTATAAATTCAAGACCAAATGGAAGCCAAGTATCTGCCAAAGCTTTTCTGAAAGCATGAAGACAAAAGGATATCTGAAATGGGTGACAGACCATTTCTTATATCAAAATAGCTTTAAAAGGAAGAATTAAGATCACAAGTTAACATCCATTTGAAGTTAAAGCTATGGACGACAGAGATAATAAGGCAAAAAAACAAAGAATCTACAGTAAGAAGACAAATCTGCTTTATCAGTCTTGTCTTGATGTAGAAAAGCAATCATGTTCTATTACAAGACAATCCCGCTTTTCTCTACAACCAATGAAGAAGCTTCACTGAGATTCTGTATATGAGTATAAAAGAGAAGCTTCCAAGGAAAGAGAAAATACTGAGAATCAACAAGCAGAGAACGTGAGTGAAATGCAAAGTGTGTTTTTCATTCATGCATGTTCAGTACAACTTGAGTAAATTAGCATAGTGTGTCTAAGTTGTTCAGCGTCTAAGTTGTTCAATCTGTGTCTTGTGTAAACAGTCAGTGAAACTTAGTAAGTCATCTCATTGTATCTAGTTTGAATGTGTCTTAGATTAGTTAGAGTCTGTTGTTCATTTCTGTCATCTCTGTTTGGATCTTTCCGCAATCCAAACTTGTTTGTAATTTTAACAAGTGTTAATATATATTTACAAGCATTAAGAAAAATTTGTGTGATTTAAGGATTAACTGTATTCACCCCCTCTACAGTTTATCTATGTGTATTTGGGAAACCTTTTGGGACCTACAACTGGTATCAAAGAAAATTAGAGTGTGTGTCATCTCTAGATATCTCTTATTAGTCCCTATTTCCCATGATGGACAACTGTGCTTCCAACTCCTCTTCCTACTATGACAATGGATCTATGGCCAAGCCTCAAAATTTCAATCATCAAAACGTCGCTAAATGGATGTGTAAAATGATGCTCTACTTTGAGAATATGGATGTACAACTTACAGAGATAGTGATCGAAGGTCCCTATGTGCCTACCTCTATCACTACCATCACCCCTTCTGCAGAAGGTGTGAATTAAGAATCCTATCAAACAATCAACAATCACAACAATTAATCAAGAACAGAATCAATAAAACTAACCGAATGCTTGGATTGATAACAAAATTGATTACACAGGAGAATGAGAAGCTTCTAACACTGTAGCCCTAGATCTTTGGAATTCTGTGCGTATTACAAAATGATAACAGTCAGATCTCTTTATTACAAAGTCAACCAACTATTTATAATATACAACTATGAACAAATTGAAAAATATACACTAGACTTTGTATTTCATCAACAAAAGATATTCCAACAATCTCCCCCTTTGATGGAATAAGCAAAGTCTTCATCTTGAAAGCCCCAGCTTCATCTCAAAATTTCTTACACTCTTTTTGTTTGCTAGTCTCCACTTTATCTTTGAAATAACTTCAACAATGAGCTTCTTGTCATTTGCACTGAGGGCTCCTCTTTTAGTTTTTCTTTTCTGATCAGCAGCCAGCTTTCCTTTAAGCCCACTCATAACTTTCTGTAGCGTTCCATCACAAAACTTATTCAATTCAATGGTCCTCATAGCTCTCAGCTTTCGATTTCTATCTTTGTACATGACTACTGGACGCTTGACCATAATGACTTGAAATTCTTTCAGTTCCGCGGCAAATTTGATTTCTCTGTTTGGTGGAGTCACATTTATCTTTCTCATGCCCCTTTCAACACCAATTTGAAGATCTTGGATCATAAGAACGAGCTTTATATGCATGAAATGAAACAAAGTCTTCAAAGCAAATCTAAGAAGCTCAATTCTTTTGTTTCTACATAATTCATCAAACAAATCTTCAATGTCAACCAAATTCATCCAAAACATATCAGCTTCTGTAAACTTATACGTATTGCCATCCGATCTTGTCACAGTGAATGTAGGATAAAAGATCTTAATAAATCTATCATTTTCAATCTTTACTAGATCAACTATTGGAAACTCACTTCTAACTTTGTCTGCACTCTGAGCCTTGTTTTGAAGGAAACTAGCATAGTTTACCAGATTTGGTCGATTTGGTTCCAACACTCTCAGCAACTTCAGGAATGTACAAGGAGCTTGTTTCTTGCAGAAAATATTTTTCTCCAGATGGTCTTCAAGATACGGCAGCTTGTTTCTTTTCCAAACGTATTCAGCCGATTTCTTCGAGGTAAGCTCCAGACCCTTTTTCAATTTCATTCTAACTTCTTATTCGTTCAGAAGGCACAACATATCATCAATCTCTTTCTGAACTAGCCTTTGAACTACAAACCTCAATTGATGTTGCTTTTGAGTCTCATCTGCAAGCACATACTCATCAAAAAATCTCGCCATAACTTCAAATTCATTCACTTCTTTCACAACCGGAGGAACAAACCTTTCGACCGGAAATGGTTCAATCTCTTCTTCTTTTACTTGTACCGTAACCTCAGGCTTTTCAACGGTTGGTATAGGTATATCATCCTTTAAGATCTCTTGAACTAACACTTCTTGTTCTTCAATCCTCTCAGCTCTAACAGCAACATCTGTTAGCTCTATAACATCATCGTCTTCTGATTCTTCAATCTCAACAACATCTTCAATCATTAAAGCTTTTTCTTGTTCCTCTTCTTCAGACTCTTCATATTCATCAAAATTATATAACTTTGACTGAATGTTCAATGGACTAGGAACATCTTCATAGAGAATCAATTCCTTTCCTTTTTGAACATCAGCAGGTTCTTTTGAGCTTCCTGTCTCTGCTTTCTCTTTAACCTCATCCTCCTTCTCTGGATAGGTTATCATCAATATACCCGGTGTAGGCTCGTCAAGCTTCCTCCTCTTCTCCCCCTCATGAGGAGCATCATCGGAGTCATCTTCATGCTCATCATGTTTACGTTTTGGCGCAAAAGCTTGAGCCTTACACGTCTGTTCAACAGCCGCCACCCGTTCAGATAAATTTCCTAAAGTAGTAATCACAGTACTCTCCAACCCTATCATTCTCTCTCTCATTTCATCAAACTGCTAAAACACCAAATCTCTCAGCTCTCCAATAGCTCGATTAGGATCGGATTGCTTCACTGACTCCTCTGCTACTGACTTTCCTTTTAAAAACTTGTGAATGTTGTTCATTTGAGCCATTACCTCTGATAATTGAGCAGATACATGATTGTTTACACCAGCAACAGCAGCATTTAACGCTTGACTCAAAGTTGTTTCAGTGACGAATGGGGAAAGAGTAACTACTGGGTCACTCAGACTTCCAGTTGACACAACAGTGGAACTTGTAAAAAGAACCTCTACGTGGCCAGTGCTCAGAGTTGGCAAAGTGGTAGCTCTGATTGGACTTCCACCCTCTTCAAGTGACGGAGCAACAAATGCTTCCGTGGCTGAGGATGTTCCGACAGTAACACTAAGTTCAACTGCACTTACTTCAACGAATGAAGTAGACGCAAGTGTCCTAGCGTGTATCTGTTCTAGACTCGGTGATTGAAATGAAGTCGTACACTCGGGCAGATGCGTACATAATTCAATATCCATCAAACCCAAAGGAATATCGGATAGTAGTTGTGCTTGTTCCCGATGCTCAAGTGAAACAGTCTCCTGTTGAGAGGAGACTGAGTGGATGGTGGGGTGTGCAATCGTCAGTGGGATACTTAGTTCTTCAATGCTAACTCCCTATTGGGAGCTAACAGCAGTTGTGGTAAAATCCCAGCTTTCTTGGCTTAGGACATCCCTCACACTCTCTTGAGCTATACTCACTATATCCATCAGAACGGCTCCTCCCTCATCATGAGCAGGTCCACCACCACCATCATCATCATCATCATCATCACCTTCCTCCGCTCCCTCATTTATATTTGACAATGTACATTAAGAATCAGAACTACTCTCTTCTCCCTCACCTCCCCTTACAGCACCCGCTTCTCACTCAATCACTTGAAGGCTTCCCTAAACTTTAGCCCCTTGCTGAAGTTCCTCTCGTCCAAGAACTCCTTGGTTTAGAGAACCCGGTTCCTGGGTCTCTATGGGAGCATGATCTATGCGGTACAGCCTCACATTCTCACTTGCCTGATCTGCATATTTCAACAATGCTTCTGGTATCGGCATGATGTTTGCATTTGGATAATCAGGAACTTCATGAAGACTCATCATGCCATAATCAGGGCATCTTTGAGAGTTTGATCTCTTTGGAATATTTTCGTTTGCCCTGAAAATGCTTCAGATTAAAATTTGAATAAATCTTTGCAACGGTACAAGCTTCCTTGACCTATTGGTAGTTTTGGCAAGTACAATTTCCTTCAAATCTTCCCAAATGCACTGTGCAAAATCGTGATGTTTGTTGAATGCGATGCCGTGAAAGATCCGGAGACAATGGATACTGCATCTATCTATGCCAGTATGCTTTGATGTCATACATCGATTAATAATCCCAAACAACGTGTACCATTCTCCGTTTAGCCCATTTCGGTGGAATTTGGAACTTTTAGGTAAGGGCTTTGAGTATCCCAGGCAAATCAGGTCATGAACCAACTCTTCGTCTGATACGAAATCTTCCTGATGATGTGTTCAAATAGGTTGAGAAGATGAAAACAGCTAAAGAAATGTGGGATACTCTGTGGACTGGCTATGATGGTCCCACTATCACGTTGGATAACATGATCAACAATCTTGTCAGACAATATGAGTTGTTCTTTGCAAAACCAAAGGAGAGCCTTACTGAAACCTATACCTGGTTCACTGCTCTGATAAATGATCTCAAAGTTGTGGGGATCACTAAGGACAATTTAACTCTGGTAAACAAGTTCTTAGACATTTTGCCTGAAGAGTGGAACTATTTCTCAACAATACTCAGAACCTCAGGCACTATCAGAAGCATGTATCTCGTAAATCTCAACGGACCCTTGCTGAATGATGAGCAATCAAGGCTGCAAAAAAGGAATGCCTTGGAAATGTCTAAAAGAGGACGAGCCTAGTGGCTAATGTAAGGCAACCTGTGAATTAGGTGTGTGATGTGTTCACACAAGCTGACTCCCATGCTGATGAAAAATTGGAGGTCACTTCAGAGGAAGAAGAGGAAAATGAAGACCTTGGAGAACTTGATGATGAGAAAATGATAGCTATGCTTGTCAAAAAGTTTAACAAGAAAAGGTTTGGATCAAGGATGCCACAAAAGAAGTCAAATATCATCAAAAAAAGAGCATTTGATAAATCAAAGGCTGAGTGCTTTAAATGTGGCAAAACTGGTCATATTGCTATAGACTGTGTGTCTAAAGCTATTGGCTCATCATCCGAACCTCACAAGACTAACATAGATGATTGTTATAAGGTTAAGTGTCTTATAGCCATGGACAAGTTGAAAAAGTTGGAAGACTCTATGGCTTCCAACAAACAGAAGGGACTAATGGTTGAAGCCTGTGACTAGGAAGATTCTGACTCATCATCTGATGAGTAAGATAACAACTGTCTGGTGACAAATGATATGCTCCTTCTACAAGCAAATTGAAGCAAGATCTAGCTGAAGCTAAATCTCTAAGTTCTTTGGAAAACTCGAATTCTTCAATGATGTGTAAGGTACAAAATTTTAAAGATTATAGTATTGAAGAGAAAGAGAAAATTTTGAACTATCTATTTGTTGATCTCAAAGCTGCTATTGAAAAGCAAGATGATTTAAAGTCTGAAACTTTTAAATTGAAAAACAGTTAATTACAAAAATGGTCTTTGTGGTTTGTATCAAAAATTGGATTTGGTCCCTCATCTTTCAATATTGCAAAATCGATCATTATTGTCAAGGATTACTTTCAAAATTAGTCCATTATCCGTTGACTTTAATTGAAATTCCCATTTTGCCCTTGTTTATATTTAAACTTTTGATTCTTTAAATTACAAATCATTACCAACTCTTTATTTTAATACAACAAATAGATATTTAAAAAATAATAATAATATTAATTATTAATTAGTTGGAAACAAATACAACAAAAAAATATTATTTTTTCTAGTTTTTTTATTATTTTTAGTTATAGTTTTTTATGTTATATATATACATATATTATTGTCATATATCTTTTAATCGGTTTGCGTCATTTTGTTTATATTATATATAGTTTTAATAATTTTTAATCAATTTTATAATTTTATTAAGCTTTTGCAATTTTATATTTTTTGTTTTTCGTTCCGAAAAATAAGTATTCATTTGGTTTCTGTAATTATATATATATTTGGTTAAACCGAAAATCTAAATGATTTGTTGTTGTATCCATTCAAGAAAAATTAAAAGTGAAATAATTCGTCATTTTTTGAATTTGAAAATTTTATAGATTGATTGATTGTTTTTTTCCGTTTGGTTAAATTAAAAATCGGAGTTCGTGTTTCTTTCCAGAGCGAAAACATTTAAAATTAAATCAGCTGGTGTTATTTTCAACGGTTAAATTTAAGATCGAAAGGTTCGTCGTTTTTTCCGAGCAAAAATATTTAAAACTAAACTAGTTGGCCATTTTTTCGTTTGGTTATGTTAAAAATTGAAAATTTTAATTGTTTTAACTCATAAAAAACATTATAACTAGATTAAGTGGTTGTTTTTTCTGTTTAATTAATTTGAAGACCGAAATGGTTTCTCATTTTTTCCAAACAAAAACAATCAAAATTAAAAAAATGATGAACCATTTCAATTTTTCAAGCGAATGGGTTAACTAAATGGAAAAAAGACCAATCAATCTAATTTTAAGTGTTTTCGATGGAAAAAATGAATAACCGTTTCAATTTTTAATATAACCAAATGTAATAAACAAACAACCTTATTTTTATTGTTTTTAGCTAGAAAAATGACAAACAATTCCGATTTCCAATTTAAGGAAAAGGAAAATATGAACCAATTTAATTAAAAATATTTTCGTTGAAACAAATGGTAAAAAAAATACAAAGTATAAAGTACAAAATTATGCGAACCGTAATTAAATTATATATATATATATATATATATATATATATATATATATATATATATATATATGTGTGTGTGTGTGTGTATAGAACAGGTTCATCAGCGTACTTATAAGATTCCAGCATACCGAGTGTACCCTAATGTGAATGATCATTCAAATATATTTTTTTAATAGACATGTATAAGACTTTTTTATAAAATAAACAACGTCATAAATCTTGTGAATGGTAAAAAAAGATCATGTGAATGGTCATTCACACCATTCACATGGTGTGAAATGATCATTCACATGGATGACCATTCACATAAATATGCATTGAGCATTCACATATATATATAGGAGGGTTCATGAAGAACCTCCATGTACGAAGAACATCGTAGAACCTACATGCACCACCACAAATGCATCACAATTCTCGCGTGATGCATCATTATTTCTACATGATGCCTCAAATTCCCGCGTGATGCATCGACTTTCTGAGTGATGCATTGAAATTTTTGCATTATGCATCACGTGATCAAGTGGCTATAATTTGGTTCCCTGGTTTTTCGAATTGAGAACTTTTGTGGACCGAGAACCTCAAGGAACTTTTATGCAACGGACGGTAGATCAAAAGTGCATTAAGGGCATTTAGGGAATACTAAATATATGGTAATAAATTTAAAATTTAAAAATAATTAAAGATATTTAATAATTTAAATATGGAATTAGAATCCACATAAACTACCCTCCTAAACCTACCCCTCCTTTCTCTCCCCCATCTTCTCCCTCCCTTTTTTGGCCCTCCCTTTTCCCTCCGTCTATTTCGGTTTTAGTCACCATCGGCCACCGCCACCACTGCCGCGACCACTAGCCATCGACCATAGCCATCTTATCTCTCTCTCTCTCCCTCCCCCTCCATCTCTCTCGCTCTCGGCCTTCTCCCTCTCGGCCTTCCCTTCTCCATTTCTCTGTTTCGGTTTTAGCCACTACCGGCCACTGCCACCACCACCGGGGCCACCACCACTGCTGCAACTACTAAATCACTGACCACCGCCACCATTGATGGACATAAACAATGAATATGGTGAAGAACACAATCCAATAATGATGATGAATGCGTCGAGGATGATAATAAACCGATATAATATATGCATCGCGAACACGTTGAATATATGAATATTTGAATGAACAATGAATGTTTGAATGAATGATGAACGGTGAACACGATGAAGGTCTTCATAGAATCAATATGATGCATAGAATACGATGAAGGTTTGCATAGAACATGGACGATGAACGATGAACACGATAATGGTTTGCATAAAACATGGATGATAAACGATGAACATGATGAAGTTGTTAGGCACAGAAAGGCCTCAATCAAACCTGTTCTATATCATAGGGGGAGATTACAAATCAAACATGTTTGATACAGTTAAAGGGTATAACTTAAGGCCTTTTAATGCCTCATTGAAACCTTATAAGGGATTTGCAATATTAGTAAAAGCTGCTTGCCTTGTTACATTAGTTGTAACTTAGGTAGATTGCCCAAGTTGTCCTATTCTGTTGGACAGGTTAGACATAAACTGTCTACGCTGCTCATGTCTGTTGAGCAGCTTGGACCAAAACTAACTGTTCTGTTCTTTGTGAACAGGTTATACACTTTATCGAATTTGTTTCCATGACATCATGTATTGTCTTGGACGAAGAGATCAGTTTGCAAGTCGAAGACAAAGTGGAAGATCAAAAGCAGCTTACACTGCCCATGCTGTTCTGATACATGATGACGAAGTGGATATTTGAAATGAGTGACAGAACATTTCTTATATCAAAATGCCTATACGAGAAGTGGAAAGGATTAAAGTTGACATTCCTCTTTAAGGTAAAGCAATCTGCAACAGAGACAAAAAGGAAACGACAAAGATTCTGCTACATAGGGACAAATGTTGTTTTGTCAGAAGGTGTAGAAAAGTAGTTCTGTCTTTTTGGAAAGGCACTCCACTATCACTGCATCCAATGAGGAAGGTTCACCAGTATTCTCTGAGAGAGTATATAAGGAAGCTTCTAAGGAATGTGAGATAACCAAGAGAGAGATATCCTGAACGTGCAAAGAATTGTGTTTTCATGCATGCAAAGTCTGCTTAGAAAAGAATAGTTGAGTGTGTCCAAGCTGTTCTTGTTCAAGCTGTCTGTCTGTCTTGTAAAAATAGTGAGTACATATTAGTGAGTGAATTCGTTGTAACTAGTCGGAGTGTGTCTTAGATTAGTTGTCTATCTATTGTTCTGTCATCTCAGTTTAAACCATTCCGCAGTTCAAACTTGTTTGTAATTAACACTTCTTGATATATACATACAAACATTAAGAAAAGTGTTTTGAAATTTTAAATAGTTGTATTCACCCTCCACTCTACAGCTTACAACAACATACTTGGGAAACCTCTTGGTACCCCTAGCTTAGGCTCTTCTATAAATTTATCTTCCACAGGCTCAACTCCTTTTGGCAGACTATGGTTTAACTCATTTACCTCAAGAGCATGCATCCCCTGTTCAATCATAATGATAAGCTCTTCAAGCTCTGTATCCTTTCTCTTTATCTTGGGCTTAATCTTGGGTTCCACCAGTGAGGTACCCTTGATTTGTTCTTCAGGTTTCAAGCCCAGGTCTTTCACCTATTCCATCAGTGTCTTGACATATGCCCTGACAGTTTTAGCAGTTTCAGATTTTGATCTACCCAGGGCCACATCCAATTCAACCCATTCCCTATACCCCATGCAGGCAATATCAGTAGACTCATAACCTTCTAATTTAGGGTCATCAGCACCGTGCCATGTAATTTGAAGTCTCCACTGCTTACCTTTTCTTGATATGGCACAACTTTGACATGTGTTTCCTTGGCAAGTCTTTTGTTTTCAACATCAAAGAATTTCTTCCTTGCCATATTGTCAAAGTGAACTTGGGCTTTAGCAGATGAGGATACAGGCTTTGATTTAGTCACCAAGACCTGTGTGGTATTTTCTTCTCTCCCTCTTTACCAACCACTGACTCATTAGCTGCCTCTATCAATTTCCTTTGAACATCCAAGGAGGGCTTTTTGATCTTTTTTGCCTCCTTGTATGTAACGGCTTTAGCAGAAGCTTCTTCCTTCTTATGACTTTCAAGAATCTCAAGCTGCTATTGTTTCCACTTATAATAAGTTTCCAATGAAATGCCCATATCCTTTGCCTGAGATTTGTCAAATTTGAGCTGAGCAGCTTTGAGATAGTCAGTGTCCACTGAGGTTTTCCCTTTCCCCTTTGCTACCTTAACCCAAGCAGCTTCAGTAGCCTCCTCTTCTTCTTCTTCTTCCTCAGATTGTTCCAAAATCAGGTGTCTCCTTTTGCTAGGCCTGTCCTCAGGAATGGAATCCTCCTCCTTAGATGGTTTAGGGCTTGGAAACCCACCCTGAGTAGGCTCAGCAGTTTCAGAGACTTTGGAGGAGCCTGCAACAGTGCCAGTTTGTGAAAGACCTGTTGCTTGCCTCAATGAGGTTGATTTCTCCTTAGAGGGAGATGATGATTTCTACCCCTTAGATTTTGTCTTTGAAGCAGATTTCTTCTCCCCCTTTGAAGGAGATGGCACAGAGCCTTCAACATCAGGTCTGCCTGAAGGAACGGATCCACCAGGCTGGGTAGCAACAGAGTTGGGAGCAGGCAATGAATCAACCAGGCTATGCACTAAGTTAGCCAGATTTACCTTGACCTCTACTAGCTAGGAAACACAGGTTTGAAGAGAAGAGTAATGAGAGTTTGCAAGGGAGGTCAGCTGGGAAATAGCGGCTCTATAAGAGTTTGAGGACACAAAATTTGATAGAGATATCACTAAGGTATTTAGGGAAGCTAGTGTAGATGGCAGGGTGGTAGAACAGGTTTCAGCAAGACCTGACAGCTGCTGAGAAACGGCTGACAGGCTGGACACAGAGTCCTGTTGAAGAGCAAGAATTGAGGACAGGGAGGAGGAGAGATGTTGCAAATATGTAGTGAGTGCAAGTAGCTGAGAAGAATGATTAGATTGGGGAGCAAATGCTAGAAAGGAAGACTTGAACGAATCATTAAAACCTTGAAGCTGAGCAGACACAGAGTCTAAAATAACAGAAGGTAGGGAGGTGTATGGCTAGACTGTTTAGATTGGGTTGAAGGGGATGTGTGTGATGGTGAGGATGTAGGAGTGTGTGGTCAGTAGGAAAGGGTAGAGATACTTTGGACAGAAGTTCCATAGCCTTTAGTAGTGGCTGTATCTGCATCATGAGGAGAGCAATGTGAGCTGGTGGCCTTTCAGATGTTACATGCATTGTAGCACCTTCATCAAGACCTTGGGTGGTTCCCTCAGTATTACCTTGGTTTGCAGACACCTCTTCATGGGGAGATGGGATGTGCATTTCAACATCATCAGTGGTGAAAGATGATGATGGAATGTGCACTTGGGGAGTAGCCTCACTAGAGGGATGTTCCAGTCCCTGAGGTTCATCAGCTTGGGTTTGTGGTCCTTCAATAGCTGTTTGGTGTTGAACAACTGTGTCATAAGGAACAGAAGATGGAGGCTGATCTGCTGGATGGTTTGTTCCAGCAGCTTTGGCACCTCGTCCAGACTCAGGTTGTGTAGAAGAAATATGAGGTGGAGACTTTGTGGACTCATTATGGAGTGGAGTGAACTCCTGTCTTTCAATGTCTTCAGCCTGTTGAGAGGCTTGGACAGTTGATGTGGTGGTCTCCTTTTATACAACTGGCACCTGTTGGGAGGAACCAGAGGGCTCAGGCTGACTCTAGGTGGACTCTTTATGGAGTGAAGCCTGCTCCATAGTGGCTGTACTTACTCCAAATATAGGAGAAGCAAAAGCAGCAGGGGTTTCTTCTTTTTCAACTGACTCCTGTTGGGAGGGGTAAGAGGGGCTAGTTTGAGAGGAGGTTTTCTTTTTGGCTAAGGATTTTCTTCTTAGCCTGTTATAGGTTGTGAGTGAGGATGTAGAGGATGGATGTTGTGGAGAGCTAATTTGGGCTTCTGCTTGGACTGGTGGGGAGACTGGGCTAGAAACAGGAGGTTGTTCCTGTTCCATAGTCTCAGGTGCCACAAAGGCTTCATTCAACAAATGATCCAGGGTGACCAGCCCGCTTCCCCTCAGCCACTGAGGCTGATGGGGCAGACTTAGCTGTTTTAGCCTTCTTGCGGGTAGGCTTAGCTTCACTTGTTTTCAAGGCACATTTCACCATTTTAGGCTTTGATTTGGATTTTCCTTTGGGAGTAGTGACTGGATCCACCTTCTGAGTAGAAGGTCCTTGTACCAAATCGAGCAACCTACTCATTGGAGTAGATAAAGGAGGTTCATTGTTGAGTATTGGGGTATAAAATAACCTATTTCTAATAACCGGGAATGCAGCAGTAGTCAAAAGAGGTTGGGAGTTGTAAAGATGCTCACCACAAATGTGTTTGAAGATCAGGCTCAAAAACCTTGGGTATCTGATAGCAGCTGGACGATGTTCTTGTTGCACCAAGTTCCTCAAGTTAAGGAATATCCATCTTGCCATGTTCAGAGTATTCCCATCCAAAAGATGTAAGACTATGGGTATCTCATCTCTGCTGAGTTGGTCAAATGAACCAACTTTGCAGCTCAGGCTCATCAATACTAAGGTGAAGAGGAAACTGTAGGTTGGGGAGAGATCCCTTCTGAACAGGGTTACACCCACCTTTGGTTCTGCTACACCACAGAAGCATAGCAGATTGCCCATCTGTTCATCCTCAGCCTGAGGTTTATCATATGTGTCAGCCATTGGAAGATGAAGCACTTCCCTGAGAAGAGCAGTAGTGATCTCAACAGTTTGAGTGCCATTGAGAATGATTCCCCTGATGGTTTTGGTAGAGGGATCATACGAGCAAGTGTACCAAAACTCATAGATTATCTCCTGGTACATGACACCAGGAGAGGCTGTCATAGCATAATGCAGAGGATGGGATTGAAGAAACTCCACCTTTGATTTATAACCTTTCCCAGCATAGTTTTTGGGAATGGTTAAGTTGGCAATGTGGTTGGTGGGTTTGATTGTGATCATGGTGTTGACAGAGGGGTGATTCTCAACACCATCACCAACGAACACAGGGAGAAGGGGGTTCTTTTGTTGAGGCATTTGAGAAAGTAGTAGGGATGCATGATATTTGGACACTTAGTCTGTTAGGGTTTACCAGGAAGTTATGGAAGCAGTAGGGAAGAAGAAGATGATGAAAAAGTGGTGTAGGTATTTATCGGATTTGAATGTGAGTTGTAGGAGAGAGAAAGGTTTGGGCGGTTGATTTGAAATGTTTCTAACGGAAAACGAAACGGTTTATCATGTCAGAACGGTTGTCAGGCCAACTTGACCATTTTAAGTACTAACAGATGTAACAAACATTCTCCGTAGGTAATTAGTTAAATAAATACATAACTTAAGTAACTTAAATGTGAATTACTGTTAAATAAAAACTGATGTTCTAAGTTGTTGTCTAAACCTTGTATGACAGATTAACAGAGTGAGCAGTATTGAAGTTTGTACAACAGAACAACTTTGAGATTAAAACTTATTTTGTCAAGTCTGTTGTATGTCCAAGCTGTCCAAATTTCAAAAACTGGCTAAGGACCGAACAAGTGAAACCTATTCTGTCTAAGTTGTTCTGTAAAAATTTCACAGAATTAAACAAGTGACTTTTGAATATCAATGACACTTAGTCAATTTTATTTAACATACCCACCTTGCTTACAAGGTAATTAAACCTGTTTTCATCAAGAGGTTTGGTGAAAATGTCTGCAAACTGTTCTTCTATGGAAATAAAACTTACCTCCACATTACCTTTTTGGATGTGATCCCTTATAAAGTGATGTCTGTAGGTCCCAAAAGGTTTCCCCAGTGTATAGTTCTAAGCTGTAGAGGGGGGGGGGGGTGAATACAACAATTTAAAACTCAACACTCTTTCTCAATGTTTGTGTATATTATAAACAAGTGTTAATTACAAACAAGCCTGAACTGCGGAAAGGTTCAAGCTGAGATGATAGATACAACAGTTGTTTTAACTAATCTAAGATACACTCAGACTAGATACAATGACTACACTCACCTAGATGCACTCACTGATTTTACAAGACACAGATGGACAACTTGAGTATGTATAGCTTAGACACGCGTACTGTTATATTCAAGCAGACTTGCATGCATGAAAAACACACTTTAATGCACGATCTAATTTCACATTATTTGTTATCTCACAATCCTTAGAAGCTTCCTTTTATACACTCAATGAGAATCTCAGTGAAGCTTCTTCATTGGACAGATGAGATAGTGGGATGTCTTTCCAAAAAGACAAGACACCTTTTCTGCACATTATGATAAAGCAGATTTGTCTTCATATGGCAGAATCTTTGCCTTTTTCTTTTTGTCACTGTTGCATAAGGCTTTAACCAAAAGAGGAATGTCAACTTTGCATCTTTCTTATTTTGTTAAGGCCTTTTTGATATAAGAAAAGGTCGGTCACCCTTTTCAGATATCCGTTTGTCTTCATGTAACAGAACAGCGTAGGCAGGCTGTGCAGTTTCTGTTTTCCACTTTGTCTTCGACTTGTAAACTGATCTTGTAGCCAAAAACAATACATGAGGACTAGGAAACATATTCCATAAAGTGTTTAGCCTGTTCACAAAGAACAGGTTCTATTCACAAAGAGCAGAACACTTAGAATATGTCCAAGCTGCTCAACAGAACAGAGCAGCGTAGACAGTTTATGTCCAGCCTGTTCAGCAGACAGAACAGCTTGGACAGTCTGCCTTTGTTGCAACGAATGCAACATGGTAAACATCTTTGGCTGATATTGCAAATCACTTTTCAGGTTTCAATAAGGCATAAACATGCCTTAAATTATACCTTCAAGTGCATCAAGCAGGTTTGATTAAAAATCTCTCCCTAAGATGTAGAGCAGGTTTGACTGAGGCCTTTTTGTGCCTAACAACCTCCCCCTATTTGCAATAGTCAGTCTAAGCCGATTCTATCAATAATCACTATACATTTTACAATACATTTTGCTGAAATGAAATTACAACATTAAAGTAAAGTAAAAGATCAGTTTATATATACTGATTTTTTATAACATAAACAACATATGTTTCTACAAAAGTACAACTGATGTACTAGTGTATATTACAACTGATGTAAAAATAAAAGTTACAACTAATGCAACTAAGTACAACTAATGTACAAGAAAATTCAACAATTTGGACTGTTGATGATGGGAGCAAATAATGGCAAGTCTGTCCAACAGATGGACATCTTCCATTCTTCACGTACTCAGACCAGTAGGTGGACTTCAAGACAGTGGTGGTGGCAATCCTTCTTGAAACATTCTTTCAAGCTCATCCCTGGTTTCCTCTAAATCTTGTATTTCAACTCTGAGGAACATAAAATTGGGATGTTCAAGATCCCCTCTTTCATAGAAGCCTCTGAGCTGATCCCAGATAGCTGCTCTCCACTTACTGGATTGCCTGAAGGAGTTTGCAAGTCTGAATGCTACAAGCTATTTGAGATTAACTTGGTGTAGGTCTGATGCTCTTTGAAAACACTTCTTCTTTGTCAGGTGATCTACAAAAAATGCCCCCAACTCAGGTTCCTCAATCAGCTTGCCTTCTACAAATTCTACTCCTTTGGGCAGGCTGTAGTTAACTCCTTTGATCTCTACTGCATAGTCACCTTGTTCAATTAAGATCAGGAGTTCCTCCAGCTCTGAATCCCTCTTGTTCCTCTTGGCATTAATTTTAGGGTAAGTCACAGAGACACCCTTACTTAATTCTTCTGAGATCAGGCCAAGGTCTTTCACTCTCTCCATCAGCTTTTTGACATATGCCATAATAGTCTTAGCCGTTTCAGACTTAGACTGGCTCAGGGCAACTGCCAACTCAACCTATTCTCTGTACCCCATTTGTGCAACATCAGTGTAGTCATAAGATTCCAGTTCTGGGCCTGTTGCACCCATTCTGGTTATTTGCAATTTCCACTGTTTGCCTTTTCTTGATATGGGAATAACTTTGACGATAGATTCCTTCGCAAGTCTTCTATCAGCAACATCAAATAACTTCTTCCTTGCCAAGTTGTCAAAATGAATTTGGGCCTTGCAGAGGACGCTTGTTTGGATTTGGTCACTGAGACCAGAGCACCTTGTTCCTTACCACCTTCCTTTTCAGTTGTTGATTCCTTAGCAGCTTCAAGCAGTTTTCTTTGCACCTCTAAAGAAGGCATTTTGATTTTTCTTGCCTCTTTGATTGCAAAGGACCTAGCAGCTTTGGCAGAGGCTTCTTCTTTTCTTAGTTTTTCCAGGGCTTTGAGCTGTTCATCTCTGAACTCATAATATTTTTCCATAGGAAGACCCGTTTCCTTAGCCCTTGCTCTGTCAAACTTTAGCTGTGCTGCTTTCTGGTGATCAGGGTCATCTATTGCTTTTTCCTTTCCTTTAGCTGTTGTAATGGGAACAGCTTCGGGAATATCTTCCTCTTCTTCTTCTTCTTCTTCTTCTTCTTCTTCTTCTTCTTCTTCTTCTTCTTTTTCTTCTTCTTCTTCTTCTTCTTCTTCTTCTTCTTCTTCTTCTTCTTCTTCTTCTTCTTCCAGAATTAGAGGCCTCCTTTTGCCGCTTGGCCTGTCCTCAGGAAATGATTCCTCCCCCTTAGATTGTGAAGGGTTTGGAGATCCAGCTTAAGTAGGCTGAGCAGTTTCAGTTTGATGAGAGGCACCTTCAACTAGACCTATACCTGTTACAGATGCACTTGCTGTTTGACCAGTAGATGCTGATTTCTCCTTAAGAGAAGAGGTTTTCTCCCCCTTAGACTTAGTCATCGAGGCAGATGACTTCTCCCCTTTGAAAGAGATGGTACAGCACCTTCAATAGCTGGTCTGCCTGAAGGAACAAATTCAGCAGGCTTGGCAGCAGGCTTGGGGCCAACCAGGCTATGCACTAAGAAAGCCAGATTGTCATTCACCTTTGCAAGTTGGGAAAGACAGATTTGAAGAGAGGAGGATTGGGAATCAGCAATAAGGGACAGCTTGACAAGATTTTCTCTGTCAGAAGCTGTGAACAGCAAACCTTGAAGCTGTGCAAGATGTAACTCAAGAGAGTCTTGCACATCATCAAGATTTCCTGACACAGAATTTGACAGAGAAACGATTAGAGAGTTTAAGCTGGCCAATGTATCTGGAAGGGTAGTAGTGTAAGTAGTGAAGAGAGTTGACAACTGTTAGGATATGGCTGTCATGGAGGATACGGAGTCCTGTTGGTGTTAAAGAATTGAGGAGAGGAAAGTGAAGATATTTTGCAGCTGTGTGCAGTAAGTGCAAGCAGCTGTGAGGAGTGGCCAGCTTGGGGAGTGGATGGAAAGGAATTCTTAAACAAATCAAAGAACCCCTGAAGCTGGGCAGACACAGAGTCTGAGATTATGGATGGGAGAGCAATCATAGAGTTTTCCAAAGATCCAACTTTGTTGGTCAGTAAGGAAAGCTGATCCTTCAAAGGAAGATCTTTGGGGGAAGGAGGAGTATGGGTAGACTATTTGGATTGAGTAGATGGGGATGAATGAGATGATGATGATGAGGCAGCTGTTTGGGGATGTGATGGAGAGGGAAGGGTGACTCTTGACAGAAGCTCCATAACTTGGGCAAAAGTAATATGGCCCAATTTGGAGGGGTCAATGGGTCCCTCAGCAGTGGCTGTAGCTGCATCATCAGGAGAAGGGGTAGAGGTTGGTAGCCTTTCAGATGCTGCTTGTGTTGCAGTTCCTTCATTAAAGCCTTGGGTGGTTCCCTCTGCAGCACCTTGGTCTAAAGATGCCTCATCAAAAGAATAGGGAATGTGCATTTAAACATCAGCAGTGGTGAAACCTGCTGATGGAGTTTGCATATGCGGTGCAGCCTCACCAGAGGGATGGTATGATCCCTGAGGTTCATCAGCTTGGGATGTTGGTCCTTCAGCAGCTGTTGGGTGTACAACAGCCGTATCTTGAGGAGCAGAGGTTGGAGGCTGATCTACTGAATGGTCTAATCCAGCAGGTGTGGCACCTCGTGCAGACTCAGGGTGTGAAGTAGAATGGGGAGCAGACTGTATTGACTCAGTATGGAGTGGAGTGAACTCCTGTCTTTCAATATTCTCAGCCTGTTGGGAAGCTGGAATAGTTGATGTGGTAGTCTCCTTTTGTACAACTGGTTCCTGTTGGGAGGAACCAGAGGGCCGAGGCCGACTCAGGGAAGACTCTTGTTGGACTGAAGTATGCTCCAAATGTTCTGAAGCTTCTCCCAAAATAGGAGAAGCAATAGTGGTTGCTTTTTTTTTCAACAGAATCCTGTTCAGAGGGAGGAGAGGGGCTGGTTTGGGCTGGTGGTTTCTTTCTGGCAATGGATTTGCGTTGGTATGATTTGAGAGATGAGGTGGATGATGGATGTTGTGGATAGGTGATGATGGATTCTGTTTGGACTGCTTGTGAGACTGGGTCAGAAACAAGTGGGATGGCTTGTTCCATAGTCTCAGGTGCCACAGAGGCTTCAGGTTCAACAAATGAACCAGGGTGAGAAGCCTGCTCCCCCTCAGCCACAGAGGCTGATGGGGCAGCCTTCTTGCGGACAGGCACAGGTTCAGCAGTAGAAGTAGAAATATACTAAGCTTCAGCAGTAGAAGTAGAAACTGAGTTCTGCTTCTTGCTACACCAACTTATCAACTTACCACGAAGAAGTTGACTCCCACCTGTTGTGCTTTTTCTGTCTAGCCTGCAGCCTGCAAAATCAGAATCTGAATATCCAGTTAGTTCAAGGCTTGAGTCTTTGGGATACCAAAGACCCAAACCTGGTGTACCCTTAAGGTATTTAAAGATTCTTTTTACAGCAGCTAGATGTGATTCTTTAGGATCATCTTGAAACCTAGTACATAAACTGGTAGCAAACATAATATCAGGTCTAGTAGCAGTTCAATACAGTAAGCTCCCAATCATGCCTCTGTAAGCTGTTACTGAAACAACTTTGCACTAACATCAGCATCCAACTTTACGTTAGTTGCCATTGGGGTTTTGATAGGAAAACATTGATCAAATTTAAACTTTTTCAAAAGATTTAAAGTATACTTTCTTTGATTTATGAAAATACCATTTGAGGTTTGTTTAACCTGCAATCCTAAAAAGAAAGTAAGTTCTCCCAGCATACTCATTTCATATTTTGATTTCATGAGTAGTGAAAAATTCTTGCAAAACTGCTCATTAGTAGAACCAAATATTATGTCATCCACATAAATTGGAACAAGCATAATATCAGACTTCACCTTCTTTATGAACAGCGTGGTATCCACTTTACCTCTAGAATAACCATTGCTCATAAGGAAATCAGTAAGAGTGTCATACCAGGCTCTAGGGGCTTGTTTTAGACCAGAAAGAGCTTTATCCAACTTATAGACAAAACCTGGATGATGTTCATTTACAAAACCTAGAGGCTGCTTGACATAGACTTCTTCTTGCAGCTTACCATTCAAAAATGCACTCTTCACATCCATTTGAAATACCTTCATGGTCTTATGAGCAGCGTAGGCTAGAAACAAACGAATTGCCTCTAATCTGGCCACAGGAGCAAATGTTTCATCATAGTCAATGCCTTCCTCCTGTCTGTAGCCTTGAGCAACTAGTCTTGCCTTATTTCTAATGACATGACCGGGGAGGGGGTTTATGGCTGATCTATACAAGACCAGTAAGACGTTACGATTACACAAGAAGGTGCAGGGTGGTCGGTGATACCTGGCTGGTCGATAACACTCATGGAAAGGGATGGAGAATAGAATAGGAATTCAGCAAACAACACACTTAATTTTATTTCTCAAAAGAGTGGTGATCAGAGAGATCTCCTTACAATAGCTTAGTTCACTCAACAAGGTACGAATACAAATGAAAGACTACTCTTCCTTTTATAGACCAAGGAAGCTTCTCTAGTAAGATTACATTGGATAAAGGAAATCTAAAACAACCAATCAAAACCACACATTACAAACAGATTAAGATAAGATGGAATCTTATCTTTTACACATAATAAAGACAAATCTTCCACGTAGGCAGAGCAATTATTCAACCTTATGACGTAAGCGCTTACGTCATCTTCCATTGAGCCTTTTTGAATGCATCATTATTCAAACGGATCATCATCAAACGGATTATCTGGAGAGTCTACGTCATCAGAATTTTCTGAGAATAACGGAATTAAATGCGTTCTTTTCCAATCATCGTATGCTTCTATCCACTTTGCTGAGACTGGGTCTTCTATACACCAATATGAAACCCGATCATAATGTGATATGGAATGGATGTTGGGTCTACTCCATTAGTACTTGCCATTGTGAACTTCATATCCATATACACAGGACATGCATGATCTACAGGGATTTTGTCATGTTGATCATGGAAAAATGCTGAAGGGAAGTGGTAAGCAATTGACTGGTCCTGATTTGTGTATGACGGTGGTAAGAAGGAAAGTGGTCGTTTGAAAATGACTGTTATGTAAGTCTTTTTGCATGTTTACAACTTCTTTGCCCATTCATGTGGTGGTAGAAACCACAAGAGCATAGAGAACAAGTTTTTGGCCCTTGGTTGCATATTGTCAAACTGACATTGAAGGATGTATGACAATAATTCATTGGCGTTGAACGAGATTCCGATAGTGTGAGCTTCGAAGAGGTACCAGAAGAAACAAAGAGCCTCTTTAGGAAAACGGAACACATCTTCAATATGGTAGATGTTCAAGAAAGGTTAATCAGGGTGGAACCTAAGCCCTCGCATGAATAAACCATGATTCTTTAATAGGATGGTGAGAAACGTTAAACAGTTTATTGAAGCTCTTTCTGGGAAGGTAAGCTCTGCTATCACCTCTGTGATCTGTTCTGGAAGGGGGTGTACCTGGGGAATCTCTGGTTGTGGGGTGACAAATGAGCCAGTCGACGAAACTCCTGCTTGTGGTGCGTTGTATGCTTAGCTATGTCTTTGAACAGAATTATGAAAAAGGGTATTTCTCAACGGGAGCACCATTGGATTGATACTGAATACTGGTATGATACTTTGGGATATCTTGCCAACTTCGTTCAGTCCAATGCTGTATTTATACTCCTTCGGGGGTCTGGATAGGAAGTCTGCGAGGACGTTGTCTTTTCCTTTGATGTGCTTAGCAGTAAACTTCCACTGTGAGAACCAATTAGACCACCTCAAAAGTTGTGCCTGTGGAAGCATCTTTCTTTTGAACTGGAGCATCCGCGGAAATGATGACATATCCATCTCTACTTGGAACTCATGCCCTATCAAGTGGAACTGGAACATTTTCTATTCCTCTCTTGACAGCGAGAATCTCTTTGAACGTAGAGTGGTAATGCTTCTCAGAATCTTTGAACGTGCCACTTTTGTAACCACACACTTCTCTGGCATTATTCTCGTTGAGGACTATTAAGACAACTGCCTAATGTTCGTCGCTTGCGTCTGTCTGAAGGATTCTCTTTTCTGACGAAGTGGGAATCTTCAGAGGGGGCATCTTGTCAGCTAGCTGCTTTATAGCCTTGATAGTTAGAGTCTGTTCCGAAGACCACTGTGAGGGATTCTTTTTCAACATGGGGAATAGGTGTTTTGTATGATCAGATAATTTTGGTAAAAAATCTGCCATATAATTCACTAATCCAATAAATTGTTGAATATGCTTTTGGCTCGTCAGTGTGTCTGGGAACTTATGAAGTTCTTGCAAAACATGTGGCTGAGGTTGATACTTGCCATCTGATATCTTCATTCCAAGGAAATCAATTGTAGTAACACCAATTTCCATTTTCTTTTCTGATAGCATAATACCATACTTGGTTACCAAAGCATTAAACTTTGATAGCAGCTCCACATGTGAGTCGTTGTCTTTTGAAAACAACAAAATATCATCAATGTAAACCAGAACGTTAGATAAAATTGGCTCAAAAATCTTTACCATAGCTTTCTGAAATGCAGACGGTGCGTTTTTTAAACCAAACGGCAAAACTTTCCACTGGTGATGATGATCAGGGATACAGAAGGCTGTCTTTGGCCTATCTTCAGGATGAATACCTAACTGCCCAAAATCTGAACTTAAGATCAAACATGGACAGGACATTAGCGTTTGCCAATGACTGAAACAATGCCTTCTTCTATGGGAGAGGAAACTTGTCATCTGCCAAAAAGTGATTGAGCGGTTGACGAGTTGACCGCATTCTTCTACGTAGAATGCTTCACACGCCCATGGGGAGTTTGTAGGCTCAATAATTCCTTGGTCAACGAGTTGACCGCATTCTTCAATTGCAAGCTGATAATGATCTGGATCATACCTGGGTGGCTTGCTTTTGTGGGGTTAACATCCTCATTCTGCTTGAACGGTAGCGAAACAAAGAATGACTCGTTAAGCCATAGCGGTGATGAATGCTTTTTCAGGAACTCTATGTGTGTAGAAGCGCATGAGGTTTGGACAATGTGCTGCTTCAAGGATTCAAGGGTAGGAGTAACCATCATATGCAGTTTAGGAATTGTACTCCATGGGTTCATGAAACTTTTGTAGCTTAATCCTTGAGGTGTCCACTTCAGATTTGGTAGCTTTAAAAGCAAATCAATTCTGATGAGCATATCTTCGCCATGAGAGCTGGATCATAGCAGCTTGTGTTTGATCACGCATTTGGGGAAAAGACGTATGTATACCGAGATCATTATTAAGGTTTTGGATCTTGATGTTTGATCACGCATATGTATACACTTGGTGATGAACTTCGTACAATCTGGAGAAGTTCATTATTAAGGTTTTGGATCTTGATTCTTACTTCGCTTATCAAGGCATCCAAAGTTTTCATCTTGGAGGACAAAAGTTCTTGGTTTTTTGCCATCTTTGTTTGTTGTGACAGCATCTGGGTAAGAACCTTGTTTTGTGCAACGACATTTTCACTTTGCCAATTCAAGGTCTTTTCTGCAGCACTGACTGCATTCGTGACACCAGCTGAATTTATGGTTGTCGGGTTTTTAACATTCCAATCATGTTTCTTTCTTTGTTCTGGATTATCAAAAGAACTTAACGGTGGAAATTCAGCGTTGTACTATTCTGCCTGTCTGGAAGATGAAGGATCTGGCAAAACCATGTTGCATCCATCTATTGGTGGAGTTGGATGAACCTTATTTTCTTGGTGGATGATGGACAAAGCTTTCTGGTAATATGGAGGGAGATTTGGTGGCGGAGGTTGTTTACATGGGTTGGTGGTGGATGGAGGTTTGGTTGGTGAAACTCCATAAATGACATAATAGTCATATTTACCTGATGGTTCACCAAGTAATCCAACAGAAGGGTCTCCTTCTTCGTATCTTTTCCTTAGTTTCCTTTGAGAGGGTTTCTCTTTCTTAGGCATATCTTCATCCATGGAAACTCTGTAATGTTCTTCCAAGCAATCTTTAGAGTTGCATACATCATACCATGTGTGATCTAATGTAGGTAAAGCTGGAGAGGCCATATTTACAGTAGGAAAGACAGATGGTGGCTCTGCTGCTTGTGCACGTGAAAACTTGACTTCCACTTGTCCGTTTTCATGTCTGATAAAATCAGGAGCCATGGTGGTTTATACCGGTGCTTGATGGATCTGTTCGTAATTTGTTATCCATTTCTCTGGTAAAAGTGTTACCAGTTCTTCTCAGGACAACTGCCTCGGGACATAGGTACATGTTGGCGTCGCCTTTGAATCTATCTCAAGGAGCAAAGCATCTCCTGAGTTGTCTCTTCCTAGAACCATAATGTCTAGTGAGTGGTTCTATATCCTGTATGCCATTTGGTAGTGAAACGTTGCTTGAAACGTATTCACCTGTTGGGTGCCTCCGATCTGGATCGGTGCTTTTAAGGCTGTGAGCAGTGAGGGGTCATTCAACGGCATACCGAACCGATCTGGATCGGTGCTTTAGTATGCCGTTGTAAGACCAAAATAGGTTGTAAGACCTAAGGGTCGATGTATATTGATAATGTGACAATTAATTATAAAGAATGGTAAAATGCATACCCATAACTATGATAATAAAAGAGAAGTCCCTTGTGGGAAAAAAAAAGTTATGAAATTACACTTTATGTTAATTATACAAGTACATGAAATATCCCAATATCTAAATGATCCATAAATAAGATAATTATATTGAGACTGAAGTTACATACGTATATGAGAAACATGGGAGGCATTACACCCTCAAATCAAATTATAATGTCTCTATTAATAGTCCCAGCTAGGACTCAAGTAGAGTTTTACTAATCTTGATAACATTTTGTATAAATGCAGTATTTAAAAGCTTATATAAGGATCCGCTACTTAGTAATAATTCAACGAGTCCCAAGTTATGTATCGTACGGTTGGTTAAAGACTTTATTCTGATGCTGAAATGAAAGTAGAACCAGTAAAACCAATTCCCCGACTTTATATTACTACAAAAGTTCTACAACATCAAATTACTGTATTAGAAAAGGAATTGAAGTCGACTCAAAAGAAAGCACTTGATCTTCAAGAAGCTCTTCTTAAAAGTGAGGAAAACTTGGTAAACCAAAATTTTAAACAATCTGAAGAAATAGCTGTCTACAAAGAAAAATTTGACATGGTTTCTTAAACATTGAAAGATTTTGCAAAAGATCAAACAGTTTCTCATCCCACCAAAATCCCATGTGTGTCATCCAACAAAAGTAAGACTAAAGCTGAAACTTCTTCTATCAGTTGTAAAGGTGAGAATGGGATTTTTGTGAACCAGTCAAAATATACTCTTGACATTCTCATGAAGTATAAGTTAGACTCTTGCACGAGTATCGCAACTCCCATGGCCTCCAATTGTAAGTAAGACTCCGATCCTTTTGGGAAAAGTGTCGATAATACAACTTATAGAGGGATGATAGGATCCTTACTGTATCTGACTGCTAGTAGGTCAGATATAATGTTTTCAACATGTCTTTGTGCTCGCTTTCAGGCTGACCCGAAAGAATCACACCTGACTGCGGTAAAACGCATTTTTCGTTATCTTAAGGGTACACTTGATCTTGGTCTATAGTATCTAAAGGGAACCGATTTTGATCTTACTGCTTTTTCAGACGCTGATTTTGCAGGTTGTAGAGTTGACAGAAAAAGCACGTCGGGAGGAATACAGTTCTTGGGAGACAGACCGGTGAGTTGGTCCTCCAAAAAGCAGAATTGTGTTTCAACATCCACAGCTGAGGCTGAGTATGTAGCAGCTGCAACCTGTTGCTCTCAAGTGCTGTCGAAGAGAACACAATTACGCGATTATGGATTCTCACTAACCAATATCCCAATTTACTGTTATTCTCGAAGTGCAATTGCCATCTCTTACAATCCCGTGCAGCACTCTCGAACAAAACACATAGATATCAGGTATCATTTTATTAAAGATCATATAGAAAAGGGAACAATTGAGTTATATTTTGTTGGCACAGAATATCAACTTGTGGATATCTTTACTAAAGCTTTAGATGAACCTCATTTTCAGTTTTTAATATCCCATATCGGCATGTTGAATCCGCCTTCCAATTAAATATCAGATATTGTCTTAAATAATTCTATTTCATTCTATCATGTTTGAAATTCCTTTATTTTAGAAAATATATGTTATTTAAATTTAAGGATTAGCTCGCCAAATTAAAAGTCAATATTTCCTTATCTATGTACATCTTTAATAATTAATGATCCTGAAAATTGCTGCGTGAATTGTTCATCACTGAGTGGGACGCAAATGTAATACAGGTTTGTGTGTATCATTAAGGGTAAATAGGTTCAAGGATTTAATCTGAAAAAGATAAAAGAAGAGAATTGTTTATTTGACGGGGAGTCTTGTTAGGATGTTAATTTTTATAATTCTTGGTTCCTTTTTAGTTTTAGTATTTCTATTAGTTAAATATACAAATTTTAGGATAGTTATTTTTTATTTTATTTTAAAGTTTAACTTAATAGGTCAGAAAACCCCAAAAAGATTTTATTTGTTTAAATTTGTCAAAAAGCCAAAAATATTTTATCTTATTTTATTTTATTTTATATTGTCTTAACTTAATTACTAAAAAAAATCTCAAAAATATTTTATTTTGCAATTACTTATTTTTGTTTCAAAGAAAAATACAAAAGATGCAATTAATTGGGCCAAATTTTTGTTTAAAAATTTTTGTTTCTACTTATTTTTAAGGCCCAAGTTATTTTGTTTGTTTGGTTGCAAATCCGGCGGCCCATGTCCAGATTGGGCGCGGATCTTGCTAACCCGACCCGACCCGAGTCGCTTTAAAAGGGTGGGTCAACGGTCAACTCTCCAAACCTTTCTTCCTTTTCAAGTTTTTGAAAATATCTCTTCTCCTTCTCTCCTTTCCTTCGCCGACCACCGCCAAACCACCATCACCATCCGTTCAAGCTTGGTGAACCATCAATTTCTCTCATTTTTCTTGCTTATTTTGACTTCGGCATCACAAGGTAATACTTTTCTACCTGTATTTCAGTGTTTAACTTCCTAAATTGCATGTTTGATTTTCCAATATTTATTAGTTTTTTACTATTTTTAGGTCATTTAATATGCTTTGTTTAGTTACTTGAAGTTATATAAAGTGTTCCTTACATGTTTTTAGACTAGGATCATTAATTTCATGCATTTTGTCACAATCATCATTGTTCACGTTGCATGCTGCATGAACATAATTAATGAACTGCTGGACTTCGGATGCCGAATTCGAACCAAGCCCCGAATTCGGATGTCCCCCTTAGACAAAATTCCAAGTTTTTCCAACTTAAAAAATCGAATTCGGAGACTGTGCATCCGAACTCGGACCACTGTTGATCCGAATTCGGTCCTTCAAAGAAAGTTCAAATTTTCATTA
This sequence comes from Centrapalus pauciflorus, assembly GCA_020465985.1. Lineage (NCBI taxonomy): Eukaryota > Viridiplantae > Streptophyta > Magnoliopsida > Asterales > Asteraceae > Centrapalus > Centrapalus pauciflorus. Next base: position 119,827 of record JAANYP010002881.1, read on the forward strand.
AGTCTAAGGTCATCATACACTGTTGATCCGAATTCGGACCACATACGAAATGACTATTTCATTCGAATTCGGACCATTCCCTTATCATTGCATACATCTGATTTCAGTCCCCATCCGAATTCGGACCATACACTTTCACAACATCATCCGAATTCGGACCATCATATGCCATTTCAAATTCATCATCCGGATTTCGGCAGGATCTGAATTCGGTGGCACTGTTCATCCGAATTCGGTCCATCCGAAATCCAACACTTAGCATATTTTTTAAAATTTTTTCATTTTTTCATTTTCATTATAAATCAAAAAATCCAAAAAGATTTTCATTCCGGTGCACCATTGATTAGAGTTAGGATTAGTGTTTGAGTGAAAATGCCTGTTCTAACATTGGTCTCTTAACGATTGACTTTAGACTTTATTCAGTAGAAATTTATTCTACTAATAAAGACCCGATGCTTTAAACAGATCAGACAGTTTCTTTTTCACACTTATCTAGACTTCATATCAATGTCTTATCAGTTAAAGTCTTCTGTTCTAACTTTGATGCACCTTTACAGGAAACATGGAACCCGCTGTCGTACTAACCATACCCCATCCCCTCATTCCCAACAACAATGCCCAATTACCCGAAGAATCTATTCTTCCACAAGCCGAATTCGTTGAGTTCATGCCACATAATTGGCAGCTTGATGTGTCCATCCTCACCCGAGAACCCCAAACTCTAGCCTTCGACATCCTCACAAACCACCCAATCTACTACTCCCTTTCCACAGCCATCGCCGATCCCCAAATATACTTGCAACAATTCTGGAATAGGTTAAGATTTGTTCCCAATGCCGAACCACACTTCACCACCACCATCGACTGTGTCCCAGTCAAGATAACCACCGCAGCCATACGCCATATTATTCACCTACCCACTGAAGCCCATTCCCTAAATCGCCTTCACTTTGCTCCCATTCCTTCCGTCCAAGAAACTCTTTCTGAAATTCAAGTCGTGGGATATGACGATCCACTTACCAAACCCTCCGATTTCAGGACCAAGAATCTCCAGGCTCATTGGCGGATTCTGTTTGACGTCATCAACAAATGTTTCACCGCAAAGAATTCTAGCCATGACTCTGTGTCCGCTCAAGTCCTAGCCATGTTCGTTGGTTTTGCCTACGACCGACACGTGGATTACGCGGCATTTCTCTTCGAGGAATTGAGGAGAGTTCACCTGGAGAGGGGCACCAAACGAGGACGAAAATACATCCCTCTCCAGCATTTTCTACGACTCATCATACAGTATGCCATGGACAACTATGACGACATTCATGAGCGTCTAGAGGCAGATGTCTACCCAACATTAGCAATCCAAAAGCTCAATCTGCCAAAAGGGGCTCCATCTGTACCAGTCATTACAATCCTACTGTCCCTTCTTCAAAGGGCAATGCAATCGGAGAGGGTTCGGGCATATATGAGAGAGTTCTATCCGGATGAGGCTCGGTCAGATCCGACTGAGCCTACCCAGTCCGAGGGTGAGGTTAGAATGTGTGAGGAAGAGGGAGAAGCGGCGGAATTAGAACAATCAATGGGTTTAGGTGAGCGGGAGCTTGTGGGTGTGAGAGAGGGAGGAGCAGGTGAGTTGGCAGAGACGACGGATTCTGAACGAACTGTCTATGTTGTAAGAGGGATTGAGGTAACATCTGAGGGTGACCGCAGCCCAATCATCCGGACAACCCACTTTCAGACCATTAATCCTTTGGTCGAACTCACCCCAACCACCCACTTAGCATCCTCTCAACAGGATGCTACTTCATTTCACGGGGATCTACCAAGCATGCTATCACCCTCTCATTCGGAGAGCGATGGTGTTGAACGAGGTCACACACCGCCCCATATGACCGAACGTCTTTCTCCAAAGATTCACTCCCCACCCCCACACACATCGCACGACGCCTTCCTGGCGTCCCATGCACGAGCCGCCTCCGTGGCGGCTCCACAACCTTCTGGATCTGCGCATCCCATAGTGGAGCCAGAATTAACAGAAGGAAGAGCTGAAGTGGCTCCATTAACGCCATCCACTTTAGGCCATCCCCAAATTAACTTAGAGATGTTAACGGCAGCTCTACGTGCTGCCGGTGTTGTTACCCAGGCTGCCGAGGAACGATATACCGCCCTTCTATCATTAATTAAGGGTAAGGGTGTCACTTCTGAGGATGTGCCTCCACCAGGGACCCGCTCAGTCCAAATGATGATTCAAGAGCTATCCGATAAAATAGACGCGCAGAACCGCATAATCCTTCAAGTCCAGGAGCAACTAAACTCCCGAATGGACTGTCTAGAATCGGCAGTGATCGAGCTCCAGTGCCGTCCCCAGGCTCAGTCCCAAAAAAGGAAGCATGACGATCAGGACGACCCTGATCGCCATGAGGGGGAGAAGCGCCAAAAGACCCAGTCTGAGGACCTAATGTTGATCGTAGGGGGAGCAGAATCAGAAAGTACAGAGATTCAAGGGTCAGGGGAAAAGATGCACGAGGCTCAGGAGTATCTGAGGATAGAAGACAAGCCCATGTTCGAGGGTCCAGCTCCACTGGATCCAATGACAGCCTTGGTTGAGTTCGAACCCTTACACGAAAAAGTTGTAATCATATTGGTGTCTGACTCAGACTCCGATACTGATGACAACCAACCCTTAATCATCCCTAAGCCTGAGCCCGAATTACCTCAAAAATCATCATCTTCCTTTGAATTCCTAAACTCTCCACCCCAACTCCACAACAAGAAATACTATCATCCATCCAAGCTTCCCCATCACTAAAAGAATCCCACTTAGTCCAAAGCCTGCCAAGATCTCAAAGTCCTGCCTTAGTCCAACAAACTCAACAACCAGGACCTTTAGAAACAATAAGGGTAGATAGCTTTGATGAGACTCCTACAGGACCCGGTGAATATGACAGAGGTGATCTATATTGGGTAGGCTGGTATTCAAAGGGTGAGGTACACACTCTTCCACCGGAAATGAAAGAGGAACTAAGACAAGAACGGCAGGGGAAAATCTTCAAATTGCTAGAAGCCAGATCATTAGAGATAGAAGAATCCCCCGTTCAGGGACTCAAAGAATTTCTACAAAAGTTTCCTCCGGAGCAATTTCAGAATCCGTTCCTAGAAGAACGGTTTAAGATGGTGTTCAGAAAGAAGCCAGGGTCTTTTAGCAGGCGCTTACTCATGGAACTGACCAACGTATCCAAAGTTGAACAGACCGAATACAACCAATTAATGCTCAGGGAAATGAGGTCCAAAGTCTCAAAGTCAAAGATAAAGAAACTCCTGACCATCACCATGTGCAAGAGAACAAAAGTATTCTATCCTGCCTTTCAGGTAGAAAAAGAAGATGGCACAGTTGAGATGTTCTACGAGAATGACTTGGACTTCATACATGTGGACGACGTTGAATTCTTACACGACCGATTGAAACATCGAATTAAAAAGCGTCTGTCTCACATGACTGCCGTAGGTGCCCTCATTCGAAGTATGAACCGCCGCTCTATAATCATGTGCCTCAGAGATTTTCAAATGGCGATAGAGAGCGCTCTGGTTAAAGTTGGACTACGAGCACCTGACGAAGATAGCTTTCTTCTCGCCCACCATCCTGCCTACAGAGTCATCTTTAGAGGAGGCCCGGGTGTCATTTTTGTGAATCAGAAAGGCTACAAGAGATTCATGCTCTTTGAGGATCTTCCCTGTTATTCCGACGGTACTCTCAGAATGGGTAGAGCCGTGCTTACTCGAAAAGTTCAAGAATATGATGCTCTACCAGATCCAGAACATAGATGCTCACCGAAGGAAATTCAGGATACCCTCAGCGGCATTAAATACATGAACGAACGGCTACACATGAGACAAGTGATTAGACGATTTGATGTCATCCTTGGGCTTCGTGAATCTACAGACCATGCCAGAGTTCCAGGACCTCCACGTTGATCGAAAAGGGGAATATTTGTTAGATATTAAAATTCGATCATGTGGACTTATTTTGTAATAATTATTTAGTTAATTTTTAGTCTTGTATTTATTTTCTAGTTAGTTTATTTCAATGTAAAAGTTAAGGGAACTAATGTGACTATCTACAAAGTTAATTAAAGGAGCCTAGAAATAGGCTCCTAGGGTTGTAATTTGTTAACACACGGTTGAAATCCAAAAGAATATTGCAGCCGCCTTTCATCATCATTCTCAAACATTCTCTTTGTTTCTCATCATTTCACAATCATTTAGTCTTGATTCTTTTTGTGAAGTGATATTAGAACATCTATGTGCTGATTTGATCTGGAAATACATTACAACACTGGTCTACTGGCAGTTAAGTATAGTAAGCTCCCAATCATGCCTCTGTAAGCTGTTACTGAAACAGCTTTGCCTCAAACATCAGTGTAAGGTCTGCACACTACGGATCTATCTTGACGCGACACCTGCCAACGAGTGCGGAATCCTCGTTAGCGGCTTGACGGATATACCACGCACACCGAAACACGGAGACTACCACGGTGATAGACGTACAACTTAGAATGCCCCGACACGATGATTCTCTCCTCACGAAAATCACTGATTGCAATCAAGTTTGAGATCGCCTTCTGCTAATCGTCTGACCAATTCTACAAAAGTCTCATAATTAATCGAATTAACCCTTAATTATACTGACAGATTCGAGTTTGTCTAGGATTCATTCGAATCTGGCCCAAGGCCTATTCGAATTTGTCCTCAATGACAGATTCGAATTTAGCCTAAATTCGAACTTCACCTTTCAAACTTATGTTGGAACTTATGTTTTTATCTTAAGTTTGAATTCATCTTTGAACTTTATGTTTGAACTTCTTGTAATACATTACACCAAGTTCAAACATACAAATAATCAATATCAAACTCACATAATCAAACATATATTAAACACTTGCTAATATTCAATATCAAGTAAGTTGACGTACACAAAATGCTATCTAAACTTAGACTGCTATCGTCACACAGGATGTACTAACAATTAGCATCAAACTTTACATTGGTTGCCATTGGGGTTTTGATGGGAGAACATTGATCAAATTTAAACTTTTTCAAAATATTAAATGTATACTTTCTTTAATTTATGAAAATTCCATTTGAGGTTTGTTTAACCTGGAATCCTAGAAAGAAAGTAAGTTCACCCATCATGCTCATTTCATATTTAGATTTCACGAGCAGTGAAAAATTCTTGCATAACTGTTCATTAGTAGAACCAAAAATTTTGTCATCCACATAAATTTGAACAATCATAATATTAGTTTTCACCTTCCTTATGAATAATGTGGTATCCACTTTACCTCTGGTATAACCATTGCTCATAAGGAAATTAGTAAGAGTGTCATACCAGGATCTAGGGCTTGTTTTAGACCATAGAGAGCTTTGTCCAACTTATAGAAAAAACCTTGATGTTGTTCACTTTCAAAACCTAGAGGCTGCTTGACATATACTTCTTCTTGCAGCCTACCATTCAAAAATGCACTCTTGACATCCATTTGAAATACCTTCATGCTCTTATGGGCAGCATAGGCTAGAAACAAACGAATTGCTTCCAATCTGGCCACTGGAGCAAATGTTTCATCATAATCTTTCATCCGAAAAGCCTCATTATCCGAGATGAATCCATCCGAATTCGGATCAAAGACGAATTCGGATCACATCTGAACCCGGGTCAAACCTAATTCGGATCACATCCGAACTCGGGTCTCAACCGGATTCGGATTCAACACTTAGAAAAATTTAAGAATTTCTTGGGTTGTTCTTGGCGACTCGCCGAGTCGACTTGCAGGTTTGCAGGTCGACCCATACGGGTTTTTACCAAAAATTCACCAAACAAATTTATACTAACATGCAATTAAATCCAACGTTATATTATAAATTTTGGGGTGTTTCTACACTGTTTTCCCCTATATTAAACACTTTAAATCATCCAGATTTGTCCAAATGTTGAATTTTCTCAAGAGCATGAAAATTTATAAAAACTCAGTTTTTTGATTATTTTGGATGATTTAAGCTACGATTTTCGTTTCTGAATCATTTATGGATTTCAACATACGATTTCTAATCAATATTTCTAACATGCAACATATATTTTTACAGATTATAATCCGATTTTTGAGCATTTAAACTCTTAAAATACAAAATAAAACTTAGAAATTAATTGTATTACCTTAATATTCTTCTGATTCTTGATAATCTCAGTTAATCTCACGATTTCCTCTTCTAATCTTGAAGTTCTAGCAGACTTTTAGAGATTTTAGAGAGAGAGATTGAGAGAATCTGAATGTTGAGAGATGATGTAATGAGAGAAATGAAAGACTTTTTGTCTTTTATTTCTAAACTTTCGAATATTGACCTATTTGGTCCCTCAATATCTGATTTTCCATTTAAATACAGTTTATCTTCATTTTATCATCACTAACTTAGTTTATCTTAATTAAATATTTTTATTACTTAATTAAAATTACAATACAAATAATGTAATAAAATTACATTATTGACTCAAAACAGAAATTAATGTTAAGTAAAAAGCTAGGTTGTTACATGACGTTTTATAAATTGGGTTGTATCCGCTGCACCTTTGTTAAATCCACATTTCAAAAGATAATTTGAAAGTGCATCATACCAAGCACGAGGTGCTTGTTTAAGGCCATACAGTGATTTGTCCAAAATATATACATGATCAGGCTTCGAAGGATCGGTAAACCCTTCGGGCTGATATGTATATACTTCGTCAGTCAATTCTCCATTTAAAAAAGCAATTTTCACATCCATTTGATATATAGTGAAGTTTTTTGTGTGCAGCAAATGCTAAAAACATCTGAATAGATTCAATCCTAGCAACTGGGGCAAATGTTTTGTCATAATCAATTCTCTCTTGCTGGCTATATCCTTTGGCCACGAGGCGATCTTTGTTTCGAATGATGACACAGTGTTCATCTTTCTTATTCTAGAAGATCCACTTCGTGCCAATGATAGATTTGTCTTTTGGTCGCTCCACCAATCGCCAGACCTTCAACCTTTCAAATTGATTAAACTCTTCTTGTATAGCCACTATCCAGTCAGCATCCAGAATTGCTTCTTTCACAGTTTTAGGCTCAATCTTACTCAAAAAATTTGAGAAGAGACACTCGTTCATTGTAGCTCTTTTGGTTTTAACTGAGGCAGAAGGATAACCAATTATATTTCAGGTGGGTGATTCCTTGTCCATTTAAATGTATGTGGGTAGGGTTGAAGTTGGTCTTGATTGGGGTTAGATCCGGATATTCGGGGATTTACTTCAGAAGTTGATGGGATATCAACTGAGGTGGGGGGTCTCTGAGTGTTCAGAATTCAGGGGGGTTTCAAAAGATTCTGGAGCTTTGATTGGTTGTACACTATCTATGGGTAGGTGTACCTCATATTTTGAAACCTCTCAAGTATCTTCTGAAATTCGTTGGTGCGAATGATCTGAGACTACGACTGGATCTCAATAGTCCTGTCAGGAACCAAATTTGAAACATTAGGTTTGGTCTTTTAAAAGTAGTCTTCATAAAAATTCTCAAACAATTTATTTAGATCATTGGATTCAGCATTCTGTTCAGATTACTTCATAGAAGTCGACTGTTTAAATTCGGGTCCAGAACTGGTGTGTTCAGAAGCCATTACAACTCCTTCATCAAATTTAACATTGACGCTCTCGTTAACAGTCTTTGTCCTTTTGTTGTAGACTCGGAAAGCTACAGACTTTTTAGAATAGCCAATGAAGATGCCTTCATCCACTTTCTGATTAAACTTTCCCAAATTGTCTTTGTCATTTAGGATAAAGGACATGCATCCAAAGACATGAAACAATTTCACATTAGGGACTCGTTTATTTATCAGTTCATATGTAGTCTTTCCGAATCTCTTGTTAATGATTGATCTGTTCTGAGTAAAACAAGCCGTTGCTACCGCTTCAGCCCAAAGGAATAAAGGAAGATTTGAGTAAGCCAACATCATCCTAGCAGATTCCACAAGGGTGTGATTTCATCGTTCAACAACATCGTTCAGCTGTGGAGTACGAGCTGCTGAGTATTGATGAGTTATTCCCACATAACTTAGAAACGTCTCGAGTGACTTTTTCTTGAATTATGTCCTATTATCAGATCTAATGGTTTGAACTGATAGTTGCAACTTGACTTGAATTTTGCGAATGAAGTCGATTATTATCTCGGTAGCATCAGACTTGGATCGCGAGAAGAATACCCATGTGTATCTTGAATAGTCGTCGACTATGACCAACACATATCGTTTCTTGTTAATCCTCTGTACTCCCATAGGCCCACACAAGTCCATATGTAAAAGCTCTAAAGCACTCGTTGATGAGTGTTCAACCTTTGACTTGTGAGACGCTCGTACCATCTTCCCTTTTTCATAGGATGCACACAACTGCTCCTTCTGAAATCTGAGAGTTGGAAGCCCTATGACTAACCCACCCTTTTCAAGGTTGGTTAATTCTTTGAAGTTCAAATGTGAAAGACGGCGATGCCATAGCCATGATACTTTAGATGTTGCTTTGGACAATCAGCAAACATCTTTCTTCAGATTGATATTGCCTAGCTCTATCGAATACAGATTTGTTTTTCTATTCCCTGCAAGTATCTCCTTCCCTTCCCCAGATCGAATGCTACACCGATTAGCTTTAAAGTTGACTTCTAAACCTTTGTCGCATAGTTGCCCAATACTAAACAGGTTATGACCTAGACCATCAACATAGAAGACCTTTTGAATTGTAATTTTGTCGTACTCAAGACTCTCATACCCTTTGATCGGACAGAATTGATCATTTCCAAATCGAACCGTCCCACAGAATTTGTCAACAAAATTTGTGAGAGTTTCTCTCTGTCCGGTCATATTCTTTGAGCACCCGGAGTCAAGGTACCACACATGATTTACCTATAAGACGAAAAAAGACGTGAGGTACCCACTTATAGTTGGGTACTTTGGATTTTGGTAAATCATGTGGTTTGTCTTTATACTTCTCATCAGATAATGTCTTTTACTTAGGAACCCACCTTTTAACAGTATGTTTAGGTGTCCATTTTTGTACAGTTCGTTGTGGAACTGATTTTGAAATATGCTTCTTCGGAACCTCTTCCTGTTTAAAAGTATGAACCTTTTTCTTCGGTAACCAAACAAGCTTATCAGATTTATGTAAAGATGTAGCATGCAACACATGACAATGAGCAGAACTTAAAGCAAGTATATCAATACGAGAATATTTAGCACAACATTTATCAGTAAATTTATTACAGACAGAATTATTTATTTGACTAATCTTATCAGTAACAAAATTTTCTTTAATTCTTCACTCTTGTCTTAATCTCTTGTTTTTCGTAGCTTGTTGCTTCTTTCGCCATTCTTTCTTCCGTGAACTTTTCACAATACAATCTTACATAATAGAAACACAAGAATTAGTCATTTTAGAATTATGTTTATTCTGCAAAATTCTCTTACCTTGGGAGGTATGTGCCTTCTTTGCAATAGAATCCTTTGATGAGGATGATTCGCCTTTTTCAAACTTTGGAGTCACAATATTAACTTTTGTTTTCTCCTTGTTTTTTTGTAAAACTGGTGAATTCTCTAATGTAACCTTAGATTCTGTAGATATTCTTTTCAGAATACTTATAGGTTTCTTTAGGTTTTTCAGCTTGTTTGTCATGTAAAGGTTTAACAAATTCATCTATTTTGACAAATATCTCCTCCAATGAGTTGAAATTGGAGTTCATGTATAGATCAAATTCTTGTTCAGAATTAATAGAATCAGGTTTAATTAAATGTTTCTGATCTGGTTGAGATTTGTTTTCAGGCTGATTTTGCAATTTTAATTCCAAAGTTTTAATTTCAGCCTTAAGTTTATCATTTTCTGACTCAAAAGTTTTGATTTTTAATTCAAGATCAGAATTAATCTTCTCAAGAATTGAATTTGGTATATATGTCTTTTGAGAATAAGTAGTATTTTCAGATTAATCCTTTTCAGAATAAGTCTGAATATACTCCTCAGAAAAGTAAGAAATTTGATAACTCTCATATAATTTGTTATAATCTACAATATTCTGCATTTTATCAGTTCTCAACCTTTTTAAATCTTCACCCGATTCTACTTCTTCCGAAGCTTTCATAAAGACCATTTGTAATCCTAAATTCATATATATCTGACCTCATATATAGTTGGTGAACTTGAAATTGCTTTTGTCAGATATTTAGGATTCGTCCAACCTATACCTGATTTTGAATTATAAAATTCGGTATCTTTAGGTTGATTCGAATATATAGTTTGATCTGTTTGACCTCGTTTAATAAACTCATCTTCTAAAGATTTAATTTTCTCATAAAGCTTTGTTCTTTCATCAAATATAGAATGATATTTCACAGAATAACTTGATGATTCTAATTCAGCTAAATTCAGTTTTTCTTTTAGGTAAGATATATTGTTATTCAGTTTCTGTATTTCACTTTGAAGTTCATTGGTTTTATCTTGTAAATCTGATACAGCTCGTAATGCTAATGCCTTATCCTTGGGAAACTCTAACACTAAAGCATGTTCTTGAGTCAATTTGTTTACCAAGGAATGAACATTTTTCTTTTCGGCATTTAAGGATTTTTCAAATCTTTTTAACAGATAAGCCATATGAGTCAGAATCTGTTCAAGCATACAAGAGTTATCATCATCAGAATCAGAATTAGTTTATACCTCTGGTGCCTCTAAACTTTCTGATGCATCTGTATCTGACTCGTCATCTTCCTTTTCCTTACTGCATCCCGCATCTCTTGTTGTCATCAGTGCCACCTCTTCTGTCAGATGCTTATCATCATCAGACTCCTTTTGCTCTTCAGTTTCCTCATCCGTCAGACCCACCCAAACCTCATCTTCAGCAATCATAGTAGTCTCACTGACTTCAGAATCATTAAATACTTCAGACTTCAGACAGATATGTGCATCTTTGTCTAGAATATCTTCATCTTTGGATAATTGGAGCCAGTGATCATCTTCAGCCATCAAAGCCTTACCGGCCTCTTTTTACTTTGCCAGTAGTGCCTTGCGAGTGTAATATTCTGAATTCTAAACTACAGGCAATTTGCATTATCTGGAAAAGTGGCCTGGCTTGCCACAGTTATAGCATTTTTGCTCAGAATCCTTCTTGGCAGGCTTTTCAGTTTTCTCATATTCCTCAGCTTTCTTGCCATTGCTCTCTCCCGATTTATCATAACTCTCTTTCTTCTCATACTTTTGTGAGCCTGTCTTATACCGCATCTTATTGTTGGTCGGTTTGCGGTAGAACTTCTTCTAAAATGCCTTCGTCAGCAAGGCCATGTGTTTCTTCATCTCGTCAGTTTCAGAATCAGTTGAGGAATCAGATGAATCTGAATCTGATGAACTACTGCTCACTACAACTCGTTTCTCCTTCCTTAGCCTGTATTTATACTTCTTGTCAGCCAATAGAGCTAAAGGATCAACGGTTTACTTTTCAGCCTTTTTCTTCCCTGACATTTTTTCCTTAAAACAACCTTTGGTAGTTGTTAAGGTTTTCAAAATCCATGTGAATGTCCATGTGGTTAATCTCTTTTGTTTGCTGAATTATCATTGTATACTTATCCCACTCTGGATTCAGCACGTTCAGGAATTTGACATTTATATCCAAATTTGACTTTGTCACCCCATTCCTCTTCATCTCACTAACCAGATTGACGAACCTCAGATATGTACTTTCCAGCAATTCTCCTTATCTTGCTCTGAAGTTTTCAAAGGTCATCAGATTATTTCGAGCTCTGTTTGTTGCTGCTTTGTCTGAACCTCTCATCAATTTACATACCTAATCCCAGATGGATTTGGATGTTTTGGTATTGGTTAGAATTATATATATGTCATCGGGTATTGATATTAGCAAGAGCTTTCTGGCAGTCTTATCACCCAGTTTTCTTCGTTTTTGTGCTTCAATAAGGTTTGTGACCTCTACTGTTCTTTAAGGGATAGGAGGGTTGTCGTTTGGTACAGCGGATATGGTTTCAAGGAACACAGTTGGACCCTCATTTAGTGATTTCAACATTTCTTCATACAGGTCATGGAAACTGATGAACTCTTGGAATCTTTCCCTCTATTGAACGTATTCACCTCTGTATAGAATTGGATGTTTGGTTTCCGACCCCATGGCAAGTGCATCTTTTTACATTTTGAGTGATTTAAAATGAATCTTCCAAGATCTTTTAAATGGATATTGATTGAAAATGAAAAACTGATCAAACTTGTTGATAAGTTGATCAAACTCGAATGAAAATGGAGTGAAACTCGATATGAATGGGATCCATACTCGATCAAAGAGTGGTAAAACTCGATCAATGAAATGAATCAACTCGAATTGAATATAATGAAACTTGAATCTGGAAGGAATCAATCAAAGGATTAGTAATGAAATTCGAATACAGAGTTGATGAAACTCGAATAACACCTCAGTGCAACTCGGATGAAATGAGAATAAACTCGAATTAAGTTGACTTATGATTGATTAAACTCGAATTAATCGTGTTCAAAACTCGAATCAAATTGAATTCCACTTGACTGTTGTTTAATCAAACTCGAATGATTCTCTAATTAAGAGTGAATGATTTTTGAAAATCAACTTATGATTAAAAACAACTCGAATTAAAGTTTAACTCAACTCGATATACACTGTATTCAACTTGAATGAATGTAATTATCAACTCGATAAGAACTTCCTTCCAACTCGAATGGAGTTATGTCCAACTCGATTGAAATAGAGTTCAACTCGATTGAAATAGAGTTCAACTCAATACTTCTATTCAACTCGAATAATATTCCTTTTCAACTTGATTAAAACTTCTTAAAACTTGATTATACTAATTTTCCAACTCGATTAAAGAAGCATTCAACTCGATTACTACATGTATTTCAACTACATTCGAGTTTTATGATTTTTGTTAAAATTCAAGTCCATATTCCAATTTTTTCAATAAAATCGCATAAAATGACCCCAAATTGAAATTGAAGATGTATTTTTCAATAACAAACACTTTTTATTAAAACACTTTGGTTATTTTTAGATTAAACGCCCAGTTTTTCTCAAGAACGGTGAAGAGCATCCGTTTTTCAAAAAATCCGAAAATTCAATTAAACTTTTTGTGTGTTTTGAATTACAGAATAAAATTATATTCATTCTGTTCTTTTTCAGAACCTTTATCTTCAATCCAATTTATAGAATCAATCACTAACAGAATCACAAACCCTAAGGGTTTTACAAATTTTCCAAAAGTTCGATGAAACAGTGAATAAAATTTAAAAAACAATCAATTTTAATCCATTTCTGAGCTCTGATACCAATTGTGATTCCAGATTAATCAATCAAACAATTAAAACAAACAATTATGAATACCAGACCACTAACCAAATGATTAATTTGCACCAAATGATGATTACACAGAAGATGAACTTGTACGAACACTATAGCCCTAATCACAATGAATTCCATGCAAAATACAAACTGCTAGATTTGTGCAATACAATTTCTAATTTCGTACATTTTAGAAAGGAGAATATTCTATTTATATACAAATGCATAACTATGCATTAATTACAAAATAAACTCTAGACATATTATATTCATCAACTAAAAATGATTCTAACAGATACCATGTCTACATCGGTCACAACCATTCCTTTAGAAGAAAGAGAGAGAAGTTCCATTCCCCCTTCGTTGCCAAGCTCTCACCAGCTAGCCTAGGGAAGCAGTCAGCCAGTCACAGTGATGGGAACAACGGGTCTATTAGGGGTAAACTATAGAGAATACTTCAGGTTTGCTAACCCGTACCCCACTCCCTTACACATGCCTTATCCTCAGGCTTGAGGATATCACCCGAGATTGCATCAGGGATGGATCCCTAATCCTTTCCTCGAAGCCATGCAACCAGAGGGGGGAACACATCAAACGGTGGGAGGATACAATGCCAATGTGGAGTAGTAGGCTGCTACACAACAAGTAGGAAGAATTAGCTCAGTGGTGGAAACGTCGCCATTTGTGAAATGAATAGAAGATTTTCCCCTTCCAGAGGGATTGAAGCTTCCTACTAACATAGGAGTATACGAAGGCTTGGGAGATCCAAATGACCATTTACATCTTTTCGCAGGAATAATGAAGATTTCAAAGTGGTCCATGCCAGTATCCTGCCATATGTTCCCTATGACACTAAAGGGGACAGCCAGACTATGGTTCGAAAGCCTACAGCCTTCCTCAATCAATAACTTTGAGGAACTCAAATTTAAAGTTTTGAACCAATTTCATGCAGCAGAAGAAGTACACGAAGACTCACCTGGAGGTCCACAATATCAAGCAGGCAGAGGGTGAAACTGTCATATCCTTTGGGGGGGCTTTATAATATGGAAAGCCAGCAAATCAAAGAGCTCAATGAGGATACCAAAATCTCTGGGTTCATTCATGGCCTACGCACTAGGCAGTTGGTAGAAATCCTCTCAGCAGAGTTACCAGAGTCTTATCAGGCCCTACTAGATAAGGTGTACTCCTTCATAAGGTCTAAAGAAACAGCAGTATATGAACACAGAGCCAAAGGAAAGGAAGTTCCGGAGAGCAAGGAAAAGGGGGTGAACGAAGGGCACACAATCCCCCCTCGGATAAACTTTCCCGTCATATACCTAGTGGGAGGTTCACTCCTTACTCCAAAGGCAGCCAAGTGGTTATAATCCCCCGCCCCATTCACCTACCCATGGTTTGCTCTCAACCCTGTCCAAAACACCTCAAGAGATTCTGGCCACTGAAAGAATAAGTACATCCTTCTGACCACCTCCTCGGATGATGGGGAACCCGCAGAATAAGGATAAGAGCCGCTATTTTGATTTCCACGGAGACTATGGTCACGATACTAATTATTGCACAGAGTTGCGAAAACAGGTGGAGGAAGCAGTAAAAAAAGGAAAACTGGCACATCTGGTCAATAATCTGAGACAGATTAAGAGCGAGGCGAGGGGCCTGGAGTGAAAAAACCCCTCTGGCAGAAAGAAATTGATATTCAAAAATATCAATCACAATATCAAATTAAACTATAAGAACAAGATTGAGATTCAACACTGACCGAATGATTTGATTCAACTATGAGAATTACAATGCGATGATGAATGCACAAAATCCTAGGTCTGAACTTTCGTACACATCAAGAATATTTTACGTGCAATTCAATTGTACGAACCGTACCAATACAGTAAATGAAAAACCTATTTATATACATTTCACAACTATTGACATATTACAAAATGAACCCTAGACTTATTATAATCATCAACAAAAGTAATCCCTAACAATCTCCCCCTTTGATGAATGATAATTAGTCTTTAGTCTTTCAGTCCAAGTTATATCTCAAATCTTCTAATGCTCTTTCCGTTCTTCAATCTCAACTCAATCTTTGAAATAAACTCTACCATCAACTTTCTATCATATGAACTCAGACCTCCTTTCATTGTTTTTCTCTTTGAATCAGCTGCAAGCTTTCCTTTTATTCATGTTATCACTTTCTGTAAAGTACCATCACAGTATTTGTTTAACTCAACACTCTGCATGGCTCTCTTCTTTTAATATTTATCTTTATAAATCACCGCCGGATGTTTATTCATAACAACTTGATATTCTTTCAGATTATCCATGTACTTTATAAATCTGTTAGGCGCAGTGATATTGATTCGTCTCATTCCTCTTTCAACCCCTATCTAAAGATCTTGGACTGACATTAGGCCTAGCTTTGTGTGTATAAAGTGAAATAAAGCCTTGAGTGCAAAACGGACAATATTCTTCTCTTTTGTTCCGGCATAGCTCATCACATAAGTCTTCAACATCTACCAAATTTAAATGAAACAAGTCTGCTTCACTGAAAACATAAGTGTTCCCATCAGTTCTTGTCAAAGTAAAAGTGGGATAGAAGATTTTTACAAATCGATCTTTCTCAATCTTTACCAGATCAACTATCCTGAACTCACTTCTTACTTCTTCAATTCGTTGAGCTTTATTTGTAGAAAGTGAGCATAGTTCACCAGATTTGGCATGTTTGGCTCAATAACTCTGAATAGCTTCAAAAATGTACAAATAGCCCTTTTCTTGCAGAAGATTTTCTTTTCTAGATGATCTTCTAAGAATGGAAGCTTATTCCTTTTTCTTATGAAGTCTGCATTTTGCTTTGCAGACAGATCCAAATTTCTGATCTTCTTCTTCCTTAACTCATCTTCATTCAGCAACGTCAACATGTCATTGATCTCTTTCTGCACCTCTTCTTGCATAGCAAACCTCAAATGATGTTGTATTTCTGATTCATCAGCCAGAATGTAACTCTTGAAAATTTTATCTATTAGCTCAACTTCATTTAGCTATTGAACAGCTTGGGGCATCATATCATCTACCGGAAACGGATCAAATTCTTCTTTAACTGTAACCGTCACTGCAGACTTTTCAACCATCATCACTCAAAATCTCATCGACTAACTCATCCTCATTAACAATTTTCTCTGCTCTCAACGTTACATCAGAAAATTCAAAAACTTCATCATCATCAGATACATCAATTTCTTCTTCTGCTCCTTCAATTCTTAACATTTCCTGTTCTTCTTCTTGGTCTGAATCGTCATATTCTTCAAAGTTATAAATTCCAGATTGAACACTCACAAGAACTGGAACATCTTCATATAGAATCAATCCCAGCTCACTCTGAGCATCAAATGTTTTTTCTTTTGAGCTTCCAGCTTCTCCAACCGCTTCACCTTCTGTTTCTTTCTATGTATAAGCAACCATTTGAAGTCCAGTATCTCCAAGCTTCCTCCTCTTCTCTCCCTCATGAGGAGCATCATCGGAGTCTTCATCATGGTCGTCATGTTTTCTTTTAGGACTTGAAGCTTGAGATTTACAAGTCTGCTCAATTATTGACAGTTTTACCAATAACGAACTTAAAGCATTCATAACAGTGGTTCCAATCCCATCATCTTGTCCCTCATTTCATCAAACTATTCAAAACAATAATCTCTTAGCTCATTTTTGAAATTTGTGGCTCATCTTCTTCTGCAACCTCCGTAGCAGCCTTTCCTTTTAGCAATCTTTGAATATTTGCCATTTGAGTCATCATCTCTGAATATTGTGTTGTCATTTGAGCTGTGACTCCACTAAATGCTTTATTCATCTTGGATTCAGTAACAAAGGGTAACAGACTAACTCCTGGGTCACTTAGACTTCCAGTTTGTCACAACGGTTGAACTTATGAAAAGTACTTTCGTGTGGCCTGTGCTAAGAGATGACATTGATGTAGCTCCGACAGGACTTCCAACTACTTCAAGCGAAGGAGCAACACATGCTTCCGACACTGTAGTTGTTCCGACAGGGACACGAAGTCCTTATATACTTGTTTCAACACATGAAACCGACTCAAGTGTCCTATCGTGTATGAGTTCTATCACTTGTGGAAGAATAAATGTACAATGGGGTAGAATTGTACTAGTTTCAATATCCATAGAATCTGAATGATCCAAGGATAGATTATCTGCTAGATCCCCGTGAAGAAATGAAACATCTCCTTGTTGAGAAGGAGATGAGTGGCCAGTGGGGTGTGCAATCACCAGTGGGATTTTGGTTTCTTCAACGCTAACTCTCAAAGGAGAGTTAACAGTGGATGTGGCTACCCGGCTGTCTATGTTTAGGGTCTCGCTCACACTCACCACCTCATCTACCTCCTTTTCTTGTAAGCTCACTATTGGAGATATCTCAACTCCACCAGCACCTCCCAAATTATCATTGTTATCATCATCATCCTCCTACTCTTCACCTACATTTCCACCTTCTGGAATGTTTGATAAAGTACGCTCGGAATTTGATCCACTCTAGCCACCCCTTACTTCCTCCATAACACCCTCAGTCTCAGGTTGGCTTCCCTGTACATCAACCCCGTGTTGATGTACCTGCTCACCTATATCTCCTTGGGCATGAAAACTCGGTTCTTGAGTTTCAATCGAAGCATGATCTACCCTAATAATCTCACACTTTCAGCATCAACATATTTCAACAAGGCTTCTGGAATTGGCATTATATTTGCATTTGGAGCATCCTGAACTTTGTGAAGACTCGTCATAACGTAGTCTGGGCATTTCTGAGGACTTGATTTTTTTGGTAATTTATCGTTGGCCCTCAGTATGCCTCTGTTCAGAATTTGTATAAACCTTTGAAGGGGCACAAATTTCCTTGCTCTATTTGTTGTCTTTTCTAACACGACCTCTTTCAGATCTTCCCAGATGCACTGAGTAAAGTCATAGTGCTTGTTGAATGCAATGTCATGAAAGAGACGTAGGCAGTGTATTCTTCCTCAGTGTATACTGGTATGCTTTGAGGTCATACACCTGTGGATGATGCCAAACAGTGTATACCATTCTCCATTTAATCTATTTTTGTGGAACTTTGAACTTTTTGTAAGAGGTTTGGAGTAACCCAGACATATCAAATCGTGGCATAGTTGCTCGTCAGTTAAAAAATCTTCAAAGTCTGCCAGCTCAAGGAAATTGACTGTGTCAATATGTCTCGGTAAGAACAGACTGTGACATAATCTGGCTAATGTGATTTTGGCCTTGAACTGGTCAATTTTGACCTTGAAGTGATGGTCTCCTTCAGCAGGCACAAATTTGATCGTGTGCCAAAATTGATTTAGGTATACTAGAGGGATGGAAGGTTTATATTTTAAAAGGTAACCGAGAGGGTGACCTTTTAAGATTTCCACAATCACCGGATGGTTAACTTTTATGGCATTTGGATCGAACCGGTGATTGTTGTCTAGTAGGAATAGGCTATATTCGGATTTGATAAGTTGGTTTTCAGGTAATGCGGATGATGGTGATGGTCTAGTAACTGATGCGGATTTAACAGGTTTAGGCACAAGAGTATGGTTTGATAAGAATGAGAATCAGAAGAGTTGGAGTTATGGGTGGGGGCTTCGGATGCCATTTGATACCTGTAAAATAGCAAACATGTTAGATATATCAGGTAAACAAATTTAATCCTACAGATAGAGAAATAAAACATTTAACAAGAAATTAGAAAAATATGTGTTTCATTGTTTAAAGCATCGGGATTCCAGACAATAGTAATAAAATATTATTGTTAGGACTCCAAAGTCAATCGTTAAGAGACCAATGTTAACAAAACACAGATTTTAAAAATTTTCTCGAAAAATGTGAAATTTCTCTGAAAATTTAAAAATTCCCACACATCGTAAAAATTTGACTCCAAACTCGAACTATGAATGAACAAACTCGAATGAGTCTTGATCATACTCGGGTGACATGTGAAACAACCTCGGATGACTAATGGATAAACTCGGATAAGACAGAAGTCAACTCGGGTGTGAAATGAACAAACTCGGAATGAAATATGAAATTACTCGAATGAAGTTTCAAGAAACTCGAATGACACTTATAGATTTCTCAGGTTAACTTGCATGAAACTCGAATCCGTCTTAAGCTTTCTTGAAAGACCCTTTGGAAAAACTCGAAAGAAGTTGAGACTTTTCTCGAACAAGACTTGAACCAACTCAAATGAACCTTGAGTTTTCTCGGTCAATGTTTCAACCGAGTTTGAGAATTCTAAAAAAAAAGTTCTAAGTCTTAAACCTTTCAAACTCGACTGAAACCTAAACTTTTCTCGAAAACTTGTTTTTCAAACTCGATAAACACTAACTATGTTCTCGAGTACCTTTTGGTCCAACTCAATCAAAACTAGATTTTTATCGAATAAAACTTTGATCGAGTTTGAACATAAAAAATGTTCCAAGTCCCATTTTGCTTCTAGAAATTCAAAAATTCAATTCCAAGGACATTTTAACCTAAACCTTGACACTTGCCTACTCGAAAACACATTTTGAACATCTTTCCTTTACTGATTTTTTTTCCAAAAATAACATTTTATTAATCAAAATCCGATTTACAGTTTGTTCAAAAATTCGAGAACTTTTATCTTTAAAATCAAATTAAATGTCGTATGTAGAATTATAAGTCTTGAAATTGGATTTTCAAGCTTATATAAACCATATGCACACCTACATACTTTCAATTTCATGATTGAAACCTAAATAAATGATTTTAAGAAATCATTCATCGACTCATACGAACACAAACATACACACAGTGATACTTATACACATGAATATACAACTCGAAATGAAAAATTAAAATCTACTAAACATTAACAAATATTACTAAAAACATACTTACAAACAACTAAAAATCTTGAAATCGATCACACGAAGATTGCTTCTTGATGAAGGAAGATAGAGAGATATTTTTTACGGTAATGAACAGTGCACGGGTTTTGAGTATTTTGAATTTGAATTTCAAAATTCAAATTTATGGTTATTTTGAAATTTTCAAACCCGGCCCACCAATCTCTCATTTTTTCATTTAAGCCCAATTAACAAACATAAACCACACAATTAAAAAAATTAAAAACAACAAACAACAAACACATAAAATTAAATTTGAACAACAAAACAAAAAAAAAATTGAACTACTGAACTTAAAAAAAATTGAACAACACACACAAACAAAAAATACAACAATAAAAAATAAAATGAACTAAAACAGTTTAAAAATATTGCTCCCCATTGAATATTGCATTTAATCTCCCCCTCAAATTAATATCAACTTTTAATGTTGCTCCCCCTGCAAACATTCAGATAAAAATTATCATATATACAATTATCAGATAAAATTTTCTGTTTGCTCCCCTGCACATGACAATTTGATTCTCTTAAATCTCATAAAAATTAAAGACATTAAATCACATGAGATTAACAACAATTTAAATCAAGTAGAAAATTGTAAAAATAAAATTATATTGTGTAACCACTGAATGTTTAAATCTTACTGATCCAACATACCCAATTTGTATACCAGAAAGTTAAAGCGTTTTTCATCTAACGATTTGGTAAACAAATCAGCTAGTCAATGTGTTTAGTTTAAAGTCAATGTGTTTAGTTTTTTGAGTGTTGCACCAGATTTGAAGCAATTGCAATTGCGCTCTGAGAATCACAGTAGATTGGAATCTTCTGAGGTGTGAACCCGTAGTCTATCAGTTGGCTCTTCATCCACAACACTTGTGAACAACATGATGATACAACAACGTATTCAGCTTCTGCTGTTGATAGAGATACACAGTGTTGTTTCTTGGATGACCAACAAACAAGTTTGTCACCAAGAAATTGAACTGCTCCTGATGTGATCTTACGATCCATTTTATCACCTGCATGATCAGCTTCAGAAAAAGCAGTCAATGTAAATGATGATTCCCTAGGATACCACAAACCTATGTTTTAAGTTCCCTTCAAATATCTCAAAATTCGTTTGGCAGCAGCCAGATGTGATTCCTTTGGATGTGCCTGATATCTAGCACAGACACAAGTAGCAAACATAATATCAGGTCTACTCACGGTTATGTACATTAATGACCTATTTATCCCTCGATAATGAGTTACAACAACGGGTTTCCCTGAAATGTACTCATCGAGTTTAGATTTAGAATCAGGAGCCATGGGCGTTTTCATGGGTGTATTGTTGACCATGTTCAATTTCTTCAACATGTCTTGAATGTATTTTGACTGATTGATGAAAATTCCATCATTCATTTGTTTAACTTGTAAACCCAAGAAAACATTTATTTCACCCATCATGCTCATTTCAAATTTTTGGGACATTAAAAACGCAAACATTTTACAAAATTCTGTATTCGTAGACCCAAATATTATATCATCTACATATATCTGAATAACTATGATATCAGGACCCTGATGTTTTATGAATTGGTTAGTGTCCACTGCACCTTTGTTGAAGCCACATTTGAAAAAATAATTTGATAGGGCATCATACCAAACTCGGGGTGCTTGTTTAAGGTCATACAGTGATTTGTCTAAAATATATACATGATCAGGCTTTGAAGGATCGGTAAACCCTTCGGGCTGATATGCATATACTTTTTCAGTTGACTCCCCATTCAAAAATGCAGTTTTAGCATCCCTTTGATATACACTGAAATTCTTATGAGCTGAAAAAGATAAAAACATTCGAATGGCCTCTATCCGGGCAACAGGGACATATGTTTCGTCGTAGTCTATTCCCTCCTACTGGCTGTATCCTTTGGCTATGAGGCGTGATTTGTTTCGAATGATGACACCGTGTTCATCTTTCTTGTTCTTGAAGATCCCCTTCGTGCCAATGATGGATTTGTCTTTTGGTGTTTCCACGAATCTCCAAACCTTCAACCGTTCAAACTGATTGAGCTCCACTTGCATCGCTACAATCCAGTCTGCATCCAAGAGAGCTTCCTTCACCATTTTTGGTTCGATCTTGCTCAAGAAATTTGAGAAGATACATTTGTTTAAAGTAGCTCTCCGAGTTTTTACTGAAGCAGAGGGATCACCAATGATATTTTCTGGTGGGTGATCCCTTGTCCATTTGAAAGTATGAGGATAAGGTTGAATCTAGTCTTGATTGAGGTTCAAGTCCACGTAGGGAATACAGGGGATTGTTTCAGATGTTGATGGAATATCAACTGAGGTAGGGGTTTCTAAATTTGCTGAATTCAAGGGAGTATTATTAAATTCTGGAGCTTGAAATGGTTGTACACGTTCAGCAGGAATGTGTACATCAGTCATTGAAACTTCTCCAGTATCTTCAGAAATTGGTTGATGTGAATGATCGGAGACTACAACCGGATCTTCAGTGATCCTGTCAGGAACAAAAATTGGAACATCAGATTTGGTCTTTTCAAAGTAGTCTTCATATAAATTGTCAAACAATTTATTTAAATCATTCATTTCGTCTTTATGCTCTGGTGACTTCACAAAAGTCGTCTGTTTAAACTCGGGTCCTGAACTAGCATGTTCAGGAGCCATTACGATTCCTTCGTCAAATTTCACGTTTACGCTCTTGTTAACAGTCTTCATGTGTTTGTTATAGACCCGGAATGCCACCGATTCTTTCGAGTATCCAATGAATATGCCTTCATCAGCTTTCTGATTAAATTTTCCCAAATTGTCTTTATCGTTCAAGATGAAACACCTGCATCCAAAGACATGAAAAAATTTAATATTAGGTACTCGTTTATTTATCAGCTCATAAGGTGTTTTTCCGAATCTTTTATTAATTTTGGATTTGTTCTGGGTGAAACACGGGTTTCCACAGCTTCAGTCCATAGGAACAACGATAGTTTAGAATATGCAAGTATCGTCCTAGCATATTCCACAAGCGTACAGTTTCGTCTTTCAACTACTCCGTTTTGTTGTGGGGTACGAATTGCCGAAAATTGATGTGTTATCCCAACAAAAGTCAGAAATGTCTCGAGGGACTTGTTCTTGAACTCTGTATAATTATCAGATCTAATGGTCTGAACCAAAAGTTGCAACTTAACTTGAATCTTGAGTATGAAGTCAATGATTATCTCTGTAGCTTCAGACTTGGATCTCAGGAAGAAAACCCATGTTATCTTGAATAATCATCTACTATGACCAACACATATTTCTTCTTGTTGATGCTTTGTACCCGCATAGGCCCGCATAAATCCATATGAAGAAGCTCCAATGGCCTAGCTGAAGAATGTTCAACCTTTGATTTGTGTGACGCCTTCAACATCTTCCCTTTTTCACATGTAGCACACAACTGCTCCATTTGAAATCTGAGAGTCGGTAGCCCTTTAACTAAACCACCTTTTGCAAGGTTGGTTAGTTCTTTGAACTTCAAATGAGATAGACGGCGATGCCACAACCATGATACTTTTGAAGTTGCCTTGGAAAGTAGACAAACATCTTTCTTCAGATTGATATTGACTAAGTTTATGGAGTACAAATTGGTTTTCCTATTTCCAACTAGTATTTCCTTTCCTTCCCTAGATCTAATACTACACCTATTAGCCTTGAAATTGACTTCCAACCCTTTATCGCACAGTTGGCTGATGCTAAATATATTGTGGCCAAGACCATCAACATAGAATACCTTCTGAATCGTAATCTTGTCGTATTCCAGACTTCCATAGCCTTTGTTCGGACAGAATTGATCGTTGCCAAATCTTACCGTCCCAAAGAATTTGTCTACAAAATTCGTGAGGGTTTCTTGCTGTCCGGTCATGTGCTTGGAACATCTTGAGTCAAGGTACCACACATGATTTACCTATAAAATGAAGTAAAACGTGAGATACCCACTTATAGTTGGGTACTTTGAATTTTGGTAAATCATGCGGTAGTTCTTCATGTAGATTAACAGATAAGTTCTTTGTCTTTGGAACCCACTTTTTAACAGTTTTCTTGGGCATCTATTTTTGTATAGTTCTTTTTGGAACTGATTTTGAAGCTTGTTTCTTTGGATACCTTTGCTGTATAAAAATGGGAACCTTGTTCTTTGGTATCCATACAAACATATCAGAATTATGCAAAGATTTAACATTCAATGCATGGCATTTGGCAGAATTCAATGAAAACAGTTCAACACGAGAGTATTTAGAACATTGTTTAACAATAGATTTATTACAAACAGATTTCTCTACAGATTTAATCCTATCTGTAACACTCTTATCATTCACTCTCCACTCCTTTCTTAAACTCGTCTTTTTCTTTGCCACTTGCTTCTTTCACCAAATTTGCTTCGATGTTCTTTTCACAGAATTATCAGACATAATAGAAGTACACAGATTAGTCGATGTAGTATCAGCTTTAATCTGCAAAACTTTCTTACCTTTTGAAGTATCTGCTTTCTTTGCCATTTTTACCTTAGATGAAGACGACTCACCTTTTTCAAATTTTGGAGTAACATAAGAAACTTTTATTTTCTCCTTCTTGTGTAAAACAGGTGATGGTACTGATTTAACCTTAGAATCTGTAGGTGTTCTTCTCAAAATACTTACAGGTTCTTTGGATTTATCAGTTTATTTGTCATAAAGTTGTTTAATAAACTAATCAATTTAGACAAACATATCCTCTAATGAATTAAAATCAGAGTTCATATACAGATCAAACTCTTTTTCAAAATTAATAGTTTCACGTTGAATTGAAGAAATCTGATCTGGTTGAGTTTTTATTTCAGGCTGGGTTTTAATTTTCAGTTTCAAATCTTTAATCACAGCCTGAAGGTTTTCATTTTCAGTCTCAAAAGTTTTAAGTTTCAGATCAAGATCAGAATTAATCTTTTCAAGAATTGAATTCGGAATGTATGGCTTTTGAGTTGAAGATGTATTTTCAGACAAATCTTTATAAGAATATGTCTGAATATACTCTTCTGATATGCATGGATTTTGATAACTGTCATTAAGCTTATTATAATCCAATGTATTTTGAATTTTATCTTTTCTCAACCTTTCAAATCTTCAATTGATTCTATCTCATCTGTTTCTTTCATAGAAACCATTTGTAATCCTAAATTCATGTATCTTGTATCATATAGAGTTGGGGAACATGAAATGACTTTTGTTAAAAATTTAGGATTATCACAACCAATACCAGTTTTAGAATTATAAAAATCAATATCTTTTGGTTGATTCAGATGAATAGTTTGATCTTTTTGACCTCTTTTAAGAAATTCATCTTCTAAGGATTTAATTTTCTTGTACAATTTTGTCCTTTCATCAAAGATGGAATTATACTATACCGAAAAATTTGCTGATTCTAATTCTGATAATTTGAGTTTTTCTGTTAAGTCAGAAATTGTGTTACTCAGCTTTTCATTTTTCTGTTGAATGCCATTGTACTTTTCTTCTATATTTGATATGGATTTCAATGCAAATGCCTTATCTTTGGAAAACTCTAACACTAAAGCATGTTCGAGTCTCATTTTGTTTTCCAAAGAATGGACATTCTTTTTCTCGGCTTTCAATGATTTTTCAAACCGTTTTAGCATGTAAGCCATCTGAGCATGTTTTTGTTCTAGCTCACAGGAGTTATCATTATCAGATGCAGGATTAGATTGTACCTCGGGTGTCTCTGAGTTGTCTGCGGCATCTGAATCGGACCCGTCATCTTCTTGGTCATTGCTGCATCCAATTTCTCCTGTGGCCATCAAAACCATTTCCTCTCTCAGCTCATTCTCAGAATTAGGATCCTTTGTCTCTTCAACATCATCATCAGTCAGACCCACACAGACTTCATATTCAGCCAACATGGCAGATTCACTTAACTCAGATTCATTAAAAAATTCTGACTTCAGACAAATATGGGCATCTTCATCCAGAATGTCTTCATCCTCAGACAATTGAAGCTAGTGGTCATCCTCAGCCATTAAAGCCTTTCCAGCCTCCTTTTCCATAGCCAGCAGTGCCTTGCGAGTATAGTAGTCTGAGTTCTTGACTACTGGCAGTCTGCATTCCCTTGCAAAGTGGCCAGGTTTACCACAATTGTAACACTTCTGCTCAACGTCTTTCTTGCATGCTTATCATGCTTCTCATATTTTTCAGACTTCTTACCACAGCTTTATCCAGATTTTTCAAACTTATCTCTTTTCTCATGCAATCTGGAGCCTGTCTTGTATCGCAATTTTTGTTTGTAGGTTTGCGATAAAACTTTTTCTGGAAAGCCTTCGTCAGTAAAGTCATCTGCTTTTTCATTTCCTCAATTACAGAATCTGCTGATGAATCTGTGGATTCTGAGTCAGATGAACTGCTGCTTATGACAACGCGCTTCTCCTTTTTTAGCTTGTATTTATACTTTTTATCTGCAAGGAGAGGAAGGGGATCAATCGTTGCTTTCTCAGCCTGCTTTTTGCCAGATACCTTTCTTAACACAACTTCTTGATAGTGGTTAAGGTTCTCAAACACCATATGAAAATCCATATCATCAATCTCTTTTGTCTGTTGGATTATCATTGTGTATTTATCCCATTCTGAATTGAGAACATTCAGGAATTTTACATTGATGTCCAGATTTGACTTTCTTACCCCGTTTCTCTTCATCTCACTCACAAGATTAACAAATCTCAGATAAGTGCTCTCTAACAGCTCTCCTTCTCTAGGTCGGAAATTCTAGAATGTCATCAAGTTGTTGCGTGCCCTGTTTGTTGTTGCTTTGTCTGACCCTCTCATAAGCTTACACACCTCATCCCAGATGGA
Organism: Centrapalus pauciflorus; assembly: GCA_020465985.1. Taxonomy (NCBI): domain Eukaryota; kingdom Viridiplantae; phylum Streptophyta; class Magnoliopsida; order Asterales; family Asteraceae; genus Centrapalus; species Centrapalus pauciflorus. The sequence goes on from JAANYP010002881.1 coordinate 147,000, forward strand.
TTTGGTTGTGGTTGTATTGGTCAGACTTATGTAGATATCGTTCGGAATTGAAATCAGTAGGAGTTTTCGGGCTGTTTTATCACCCAGCTTTCTTTTCTTCTGAGCCTCAGTCATATTTGCTGTTGTGACCTCCTCTGTTCTCTCAGGTATCGGTGGATTTCTGGTTGGAACTTCAGGGATAGTAACAAAGAATCTGGCCAGGCCTTTATTCAGTGAGGCCAACATCTCCTCAGATAAGTCGTGAAAGCTTAAAAACTCTAAGAACGGTTCCCTCCAGTGCACATACTCTCCTCTGTAAAGAATCGGAGGTTTGGTTTCCGAACCCATGGCCAGTGCATCTTTAGACATTGTGAATTGATAGAACTGGATCTTCCAAGATCTTTTTATAAAATAAGGAATGATTTTTAAATGAACACTGAAAACAAACTCTAAGTATGAAATAGCAAACTCGGGTAATGAATGCTCAAAAAAGAATCAAACTCGGTCAAAGAAGAGTCAAACTCGATTAAAGAAGAGTCAAACTCGAATAGTGAGGAATAAAACTCGATCAAAGAAGGAGTAAACTCAAACTAAGAAAGAGTAAACTCGAATTACAAAGCAACAAACTCGATTGAAACTTTGTGAAACTCGAATGAAGTTTGGTTCAACTCGAATGATAAAGGAATGAACTTGAATGGTCAGGAACAAACTCGAATGCCACTATAGTCAAACTCAAAAAGATGTTAATCAAACTCGAATGATAAATTGACAAACTCGAATCACGTGGTTTCCTTTTAAACAACTTTCTATCAAACTCGGACTGTTTTTGATTTAACTCGGATGAAGTTTGATCCAACTTGAATTAAGTTTGATTAAACTCGAATAAAGTTTGTTCAAACTTGAATGAAGTTTTAACAAACTCGAATGAAGATTTATCAAACACGATTAGTATACTTATCAAACTCGACTAAAGATTGATCAAACTCGGTCAATGCTCTAATCAAACTCGAATAATATACATATCCAACTCGAATTACGCTTTATCAAACTCGATGAAAACAGATATCCAACTCGAATGGTTCTTAATCAAACTCGGTAAAAACTAAAATTTTAGTTTTATCCGTGTATTAATAGATTTTTCAAAAATCCAAGTTCAAAATCCCAATTTTCAACCAAAAAACTTCTAATTGATCCAAAAATGACTTCGAGTATTCGGTTTTTTATTACAAACACTTTTTAAAAGAACTTTTGTGGGAATTAGTGTCCAAGTCACACCTAATTTGTAAATATATTGTTATCAGGTTGGATCCTTTTTTGGGTGCATGCAATGAATAGTAAATAGAATGTAACTAACTTAAGGATATAATTTTAATTAGTTTGTTATTTTATTATGTCTAATAAATTAATTAGAAACTAAATAAATGATTATATTTGATTAATGGGTTAGTTTGTTAATTTATTAATAATTAATAAATTAACCGCAAGCTAATAGAATTAATTGAGGAAGTACATGGGTCAAACTTCAATTAGTTGATAGTCAACAGGGCACTCCTTAACCCTAGTTAAGGGGGCCGGCCCATGAACCCATCCCACATGGGTTTGGGGGTGAATTTCTAGGGTTTCTCAACCCTATAAATAGGGAGCCCCTGCCAGCTTCATTCCTCGCTCATTCAATTCGAAGTTATCTGACGTTAACAAGGGATACCAGTTTTGGACTCTGAGATCTGAGCTTAGAAAAGTTATAGTTATTTTCTCTTTTGTTCATTGGGTGTGAACAACTAGAGGCGTTCTTGCTTTAGACGCTTGGCATCCGGAGCATTCTTCGTGGAAAAAATTGCGGATTTTCTCAATGTTAGTTTTTATTGTTCATCTCTTTATTTTATAATTTGTTGCTTAGCTTGTTTGGTTAGATCCTTTAAGGTTTTTACATTTTTGCATGGTTAGTTTATTTAATTTTCCGCAAAGTTATAAATTAACTTAGCAAGGGTATAGAAAACCCAACAGTGGTATCAGAGCCAAGTTAACCTAACCAACTTTGCACTAATTTTGAGAGATGAATTTCGAAAATTAGTTTAATAATTTCGAAAATTTGTATTTACTTATTTTCGGATTTTTTTTAATTTTAAATTGAGTTTTGTTATTTAAATTGAATTGTTTAAATTTAAAAATTAATATTTAAAAGTTTAAATAACATCCGAAAATTATTTTAATACATTTATCCGAATTTTTTATAAATTTTCAGAATTTTGGATAATTAGTTTAATTTTAAAATAGTTTTTAATATTAAATTAATTATTTAAATTTTTGAAAAAGAATTGTTTTTCAAATATTTTTCAGAGATTTCAGAATTTTTAAAAGATTTTTAAAAGGATAATTACGAATTATTAAATAAAGTATTATTTTAAATTTTAGGATTTTGTTAATTTAATTAAGGATTTGATTTTTAGGATTTTAGATAAATATGCCTTAGAGATAAGCTTCATTTTCTAGGTTTATCCTAAATCATATATATCTAGAAGTTGCCTTAATTTAAAATTAAGTTCTTATCCAAAAGGTTTTAGATTATTATAAATTATTAGGATAAACTTGTATTATCCAAGGTTTAAATTTTGAATATTTATATGGTTATGTATATAGGTTTCGGATTTAATATATATAGTTAATAATTAAAAGTTTCTTATTTAATCTATTTATTAAAACCGAAAATATATATATATGAATATAAATATTAATTTAAACCCTAATATTTTAAATTGTTTAAAATATACCCTATATTTTAAATTGTTTAAAATAGACCCCTTAATTTTAAAAGTTTAAAATTAAACCCCTAAGATTTAAAAGACATTTATATATGTATTGTAACATCCATTATTTCGACCTGGTACGTGGAATTATTTTAGTGGATAAATAATTTATTAATATTGGGTTGGTCCAATTATGTCCCGTTTCGTGGATTGATACGTGTCGGGATTGGGCTTGCGTGTCATCGGGTTATAATTTTAATGAACGGATTATGTTTTTGGGATCGCGGGATTAAATGGGTTAAATGGGCATAAATATTGAAAATGTGATATCGGGTTCGGGTTGATGGGTTCGGGACTGGCTTAATTAAAAGCGCATATATGTTTGAGTTATCTCCTTTCACCCTTATCCACTTCTAAATACCCTAAAGGTGAGCTGTGTGTATTTGTGTGAAGAGATTCAGCAAGAAATCTTCTGTAATCCAAGAAATTGCTGCTGGGATTGAATTGAACATATTCTCCTTCTTCTCTTTTGTGATCTTGAGGCTTCAAGAAGGTAAGTGATTTGATTTGAGGTCCCAAAGCTTAGTAATATGTTGTGAATTTGTGTAAAGGGGTCCTAAATCTGTAGAGGACTGTTGTATCTTGATTATATTTGTGTATTGAGGCTGAAATTGGGGGTAAAATGGAGTTTGATACTCCTGGGCAGCAATGAAAATCGCAGGGCAGAGCTAAAGGTTTCGCGGGGTCGCGGCGCGACCAAGAGCCTGCAGTGAAAATCCGAAGTTGAGTCTCATTTAGGGGTTTTGGGTTGAATTGTGTCGGGTTTCTTCAGGATGGGTCTTGTATGCATTCGGGGTCTTGTTGGGGGTTCTTTGAGGTTTGGGTTAAGTTTCGGGTATCGGTCGGGTTTCGGTTCCGTGGGGTTATCGGGTCCGAGTCAGTTTCGTGTTATCATGAGATTGATATATGTATGTCGGTGGGATTGTAATTGACCGGTTATGATTCCGTGTATTACAGGGACTAGCGGATCTCGAGTCGGATTCGATCAGGGCGATCAGACTTCAGGGAATCAGGTGAGTACTCGAGTCGTTTTCTAAACGCGCGCCATCTTTTACGTTTTAGCGGTGTAGCTATATTTGTGCGTGTTATATATGTGAGACAGGGACGTGAACCTCAGGTATACTCTATTCCTTATACGTGTTATGTATGAGATTTGAGATCGATTCCAGGTGTCCGTGATGTGTTCCATACGGATGGTGAGTCGCGAAAGGGATCGCGCGGGTTGACTGTCCCTAATAGTCATTGGGGCGTATATATACGGCAGGGCCTGTAGCCGGGTCGCTCCTGTGCTACAACGTTATTGCCGCTCACTGCTGTGTGCGGTGTGTCGGCCGGGGAAGGGTCCCCACAGGGCCAGTGTATTATTCCGATCTCATACTTGTGCTTTATACCTGAGATACGTGTTGGGCAATCGGGACAGGGACAGGGATTGTGTGCTACGTGCTATGTGTTATGTGCAGTGTCAACCCTCGTGTGCTCATGGGCTTTATAGCTCATGTATTCGAGTCTAACATGTTCAGGGAATCAGAAGGGATCTCAGCCGCAGCCGAGGTAGATCCGTGATGGATTGAAGATGTGTAATAGTTCTGTGTTTTGTATAGAACTCTTGTAATAGTTGTTTTGGGAACAGTGTATCCAGTGACCAGGATTATTATGTTTTGTTAATCTGGGATTATGACTGTATTGACTGTGTTTGACTTCATGTATGAAGTTTTTAATTAGCCGTAATCTGCATTATCCTATGACACGTGTGTTATAGATCCGTTGTGTTATTGCCACCTATGATATTATGTTGACGTGGCATTTCCGGGATCGGGAGGGGTGTTACATGTATTATTGATTTTATATATATATATATATATATATATATATATATATATATATATATATATATATATATATATATATATATATATATATATATATATATAATATAAATATTAATTTAAACCCTAATATTTTAAATTGTTTAAAATATACCCTGAATTTTAAAATGTTTAAAATAGACCCTTAATTTTAAAAGTTTAAAATTAAACCCCTAAAATTTAAAAGAATTTATATATGTATTATTGATTATGTATATATATATCACTTAAATCTAATTACATCGTCAGTCAATTGATAAATCGGCTCACCCATAGTGAACAAACTATAAACGAGGTATAAGGCGGGTCGCGCTGCTTCCCTAAAGGAGTAGGTTTTTAACAGCTTCGCGCTGACCTACCTCCTCCACTTCGCTGTGCGTTCAATGGAGCTTCCGAGGACTTTTGATAGGATGGTGTCCAGATTAAAAGTATAATCTAAAGTACTAAAACAAAAATCCCGTTTTAGATATATCAAAAGTGAATTAATATGCAAATCCTTGAAAAATGCATAACTCCTATATGCACTGTTAGTGGAGCGTGTGTATTGACCGACACACTAATGAGAGACATATTAGGAGGTGGTGTAGGACTCACGATTCCCTGACTGATCCGTGCCGGGTCTTACGCAGTTTTGCATGGTTAGATTCACCATCTTGTCCGTGATCCTCGGCAACCCAGTCACGGATAGTAGTTGAGCATAACCGAGATTAACATGCCATTGATAAGATTCAATGAATCTCAAAAGATCTAGGAATTTCATAGAGATTGAGATCGACAAGAGTTTGTCCACCTAAAATAAATTTGTGGCGTGATTACGGCGATGCTTTTCATAAAACGAATCGAAAATATGGATCCTAGCCTTAATTCAAATTGGGTAAATTGTTTAAGGAATACTTCAAACTAACTAAAACTTTATCTCACAGATGTCTACTTCTATAGGTACTCCCAACCACGCATCCAACTTCTCACTCCTTTCCGTTCTGGGTAGGGAAAAACTATCCGGTCCGAACTATGTGGACTGGATGAGAAACCTCAGGTTTACGCTGAGGTACGAGAACAAGGAGTATGTTCTCGATGAACAAATTCCCACACTGAATGAGAATCCCACCCAGGAGGAAATGGACGCACACCAGAAACATTACGATGATGCAAACAAAGTGTCACATGGCGATATCCATGGTTCCTGAGCTTGCTAAAGCCTTCGAGAATACATGGGCCTTTGAGATGAATCAGCAGCTGCGAGAGATGTTTGAGGCTAAGGCGAGCAAAGAGCGCCTTGATGTGGTAAGATCCCTCATGGCCTGCAAACCAAAACCTGGAACATCTATCTGCACTTTCGTCCTTGAGATGAAGGGGTACTTCGACCAGCTGGAGGCTCTCAATATGGTGTTTGACTCTGAGTTCTCCACCAATATCATTCTTTCTGGACTGCCCACCATCTATAATCAGTTCGTACTCTCCTATCAGATGAACATGAATCAGAAGGAGACGTCAATTATGGAACTGCATAATCTGCTTCGAACCGCTGAACAGGGCATCAAGAAAGATGAGACCCCTGTGGACCCTGTGCTTGCTGTCGGTAAGGCCTCAAAGAAACAGAAGTCATCCTGGAAGGCCCCAAAAGGAAAGTCCAAGAAAGGGTCTCAAGGGAGAACAGAGTCCGGTATTGTGCCTACTAAAGATCCGAAGGAAGCAGTATGCTTTTACTGCAATGGCAAGGGGCACTGGAAGCAAAGCTGCCCATCATATCTGAAGGACCTTAAAGACGGCAAAGTCGAAAAGGCCAGCACCTCAGGTATGTTCATGATCGAACTCCATAACACTTCTATCTCTAATTCATGGGTTCTTGATATAGGATGTGGTACTCACATTTGCTCTGTATTGCAGGGACTAAGGGAAAGTAGAAGCTTGAAGCATGGGGAGATGAACCTAATCATGGGGAATTAAAAGATCACGCCTGTGAAGAAAGTCGGAAGGTTCCAGCTCGTGCTTAGATCAGGAGTAGAGATTAGCTTAAATAATTGTTGTTATTCACCTGATATGAATCGGAACATCATTTCCTTGTTTGCCTTGTATAAGGATGGATACAATTTCAGCTTTGATAATAATAATGGAAGTATTTTGGTTTATTTGAATGATGTTTTTATATTCAAAGCTTGTCCTTATAATGACATATATGAAACTGTTGAGTGTGATAACAACCTATTATTTAATATTGATTCTAACGAAATTGATAAGTCCAAATTGTGGCACTGTCGCCTTGGGCACATTAACAAGAAACGCATCGCCCAACTCCAAAAGGATGGAGTGTTGGAATCATTCGACCTAAAATCGGATGATGTATGCGAATCCTGTTTACTGGGCAAGATGACAAAATCACCATTCACAGGAACGTGTGAAAGAGGTGAAGGACTATTGGATTTGGTCCACACATATGTATGTGGGCCATTCCGATGTGCTACAAAAGGGGAAAATCGGTACTATGTCACCTTTACAGATGACTATAGTAGGTTTGGATATGTTTATTTAATTAAACATAAGTCCGACACTTTTGAGACATTCAAAAGATATCAAAGTGAAGTAGAGAATCAACTGGGCAGAAAGATAAAGGTTCTCCGCTCCGACAGGGGAGGAGAGTACCTTAGTATCGAGTTTCTCGATCATCTTAGAAACTGTGGAATAGTTTCCCAGTTAACACCTCCTAGAACACCACAACTCAATGGAGTTGCGGAGAGGAGAAACAGGACCTTGTTAGACATGGTCCGATCTATGATGAGTCGAGCAACACTTCCAGTAAGTTTCTGGGGTTATGCATTAGAAACTGCGGCACATATTCTAAATCTAGTACCCACCAAGAAAGTTTCAAAGACACCTTACGAGATGTGGAAGGGAAAGCGTCCTTCCCTTGGTCACATCAAGATATGGGGTTGTGAAGTCTTCGTTGGACTAGAGACCTCTGACAAACTCAGTCAAAGATCTGAAAAGTGTCTATTCGTCGGTTACTCACAAGAGTCATTTGGATATCTATTTTACAAACCACATGAAAACATAGTGTTTGTATCTCGAAGAGGAGTGTTCCTCGAGAAGGAGATAATATCTAAAGAGGACAGTGGGAGTAAGATCGATCTTGATGAGATTCAAGATACTACCGATGAAGAACCAACTGCAAACACTGACCATCAACATGAGGCTGAGATGCCTGTTGAACCCAATGACATATCCTTACCTTTGCGCAGATCCGATAAAGTTAGCAATCCTCCTGAGTTCTACTTTGGTTTCCATATTGAACAGGATGATATGATTAGTGATAGTACACTAGTCGACTTAGATGAACCAGCTAACTACCGGGAAGCGATGGCAGGCCCTGAGGCAGCCAAATGGAAGGAAGCTATGGATAGCGAGATTGAATCCATGTATGGCAACCAAGTTTGGAACTTGGTTGATCCCACACCCGGCTTGAAGACGGTGGGTTGTAAGTGGATATTCAAGAAGAAAACGGATATGAAAGGGAAAGTACACACTTACAAAGCTAGGCTGGTGGCAAAGGGCTATACTCAAACCTACGGCATTGACTATGAGGAAACCTTTTCACCGGTAGCTAAGATTAAATCCATAAGGATAGTTCTGGCCATAGCTGCGTTTCATGACTATGAAATCTGGCAGATGGATGTCAAAACCGCTTTCCTTAACGGGAAATTGACAGAGGATGTGTTTATGACACAACCTGAAGGTTTTGTAGACACCAAGTATCCTAAGAAAGTGTGTAAGCTTCAGAAGTCCATTTATGGACTTAAGCAAGCTTCTCGAAGCTGGAATCTTTGCTTTCATGAGAAAATCACAGAGTTTGGATTTTCTAGAAGCGAAGATGAGTCCTGCATATATGTCAAGGTCAGTGGGAGCATTGTAGTCTTCCTAGTATTGTATGTCGATGACATATTACTCATAGGAAATGACATCCCGACATTAGAAAGTGTAAAAGATTGGTTGGGAAAATGTTTCGCTATGCAACTTTTATTCTAGGTATAAAGATTTATAGAGATAGAACGAGACGTCTAATAGGACTAAGTCAGGATACGTACTTGGACAAAATACTGAAAAGGTTCAGTATGGAGAAGTCTAAGAAAGGGAACCTTCCCTTTGCTCATGGCATAAAGATTAGTAAAGACATGAGTCCGAAGACACAGGAGGAACGAGACAAAATGAGTCGAGTTCCATATGCTTCGGCCATAGGATCTATAATGTATGCCATGACATGTACAAGGCCTGATGTCTCATTTGCTCTGAGCATGGTGAGTCGACATCAGCAGGACCCTGGTGAAGGTCATTAGACGAATGGACGGCAGTCAAGAACATTCTAAAGTATTTAAGAAATACTAAGGACATGTTCTTGGTCTATGGTGGATAGGATGGACTCAAAGTAACCGGTTATTGCGATGCGAGTTTCCAAACAGATAGAGATGACTGTCGATCACAGTATGGTTGGGTGTTAGCAGGAAACCGTGACAGACTCTACTTGCGAGTCAGAGTATATTGCGGCCTCAGAAGCCTCAAAGGAAGCCATCTGGTTGAGGAATTTCATTGGAGATCTTGGAGTTGTCCCAACGGTTCAAGACCCCATCGAAATATTCTGCGACAACGAAAGTGCTGTTTCGTTGACTAAGAACCCAAGGATCATGGAAAGTCCAAGAACATTGATCGGAAGTACCATTTTGTCCGTAGCAAGGTTGAAGAAGGACATGTGATTGTGTAGAGAGTGCGATCAGAGGAGAATCCAGTTGATCCGTTCACAAAGTCACTTTCTCAACCAAAACACTGTAGTCATGCTGTTAGCATAGGATTATGAGATAATGTAAAGTTTAGTAGTTAGTTTGAATTTGAAACATTGTAACAACGATTTGAAATTGTAATAGATTTGGTGATTAAATAATTGAGATTTATTTATTTGCAAAGTGCTACCATCTTCTATTAGTTTATCGTTATGTTTCCTTTTGCATGTTTAGAACCAACTTCCAGAGTAATTAAATTTATTCAAATTCCTCAGTCGTTCGTACTACCGGGAGTTAGTATTGAATTAAGAGTGTCATGGAATGTTAGTAGATTGTCAAGAGTTTGACATAGCATAGAGACTGCTACAACATTCATGGGTACTTAATGAGATTTAAGTATAGGGCACTCGCACTTGGAAGAATACTTCATGGATTAAATCATAAGTATTTCCAAGATGATAATATCCTCTATTCTTCAAACGGAGATACATTGAAGTTGCGGTTTTCTAGTCTGTCGTACCTTAGTGCATTCAAACATTGTGCGTAACTGTCAGTTATAGTGGGTGTATCTAGTTATGATATTATTAGTTAGCTAGCGTTGTGTATGCAAAGTTTATTTGTTCCTTTTGCCTTAGTGGAAAAGCGATATCTATGGGCCCTCTGATGATTAAACGTTGACTCAAGAGTGTCGGGCCAACCGAGATGAAATTGATGTTTTCAATTAGTCAGTCTCATATAGTCAAATTAATCGGAGATCAGAAACATAATTTTGAAACTAAAGATTGATTATAATCCATGTCTTAGTTTCATACGATATCTGAGAACGAAGGAATAGTTGATCCTTATCTAAAGGATTGGCTTTGATGTGACTTAGAGTTCGACAGCTGTAATGGGTGGCTAGGAAGGCTGGTAATAGAATGTGTTTAGAAAAATAGTTTCCAACTTGTCCAAGTGGGAGACTGTTGGAATTAGTGTCCAAGTCACAACTAATTTGTAAATATATATTGTTATCAGGCTAGATCCTTTTTGGGTGCATGCAATGAGTAGTAAAGAAAAGATAATTAACTTAAAGATATAATGTTAGTTAGTTTGTTAATTTATGAGGTTTAATAAATTAATTGGAAACTAAATATATGATTATATTTGATTAATGGGTTAATTTGTTAATTTATTAATAATTAATAAATTGACCGGAAGCTAATAGAATTAATTGAGGAAGTACAGGGGCCAAACTACAATTAGTTGATAGTCAACAGGGCACCCCTTAACCCTAGTTAAGGGGGCCGGCCCTTGAACCCGTCCCACATGGGTTTAGGGGTGAATTTCTAGGGTTTCTCAAACCCTATAAATAGGGAGCCCCTGCCTGCTTCATTCCTCGCTCATTCAATTCTAAGTTATCTGACGATCACAAGGGATACCAGTTTTTGGACTCTGAGATCTGAGCTTAGAAAAGTTATAGTTATTTTCTCTTTTGTTCATTGGGTGTGAACAACTAGAGGCGTTCTTGCTTAGACGTTTGGCATCCGGTTCAGAGGCTGTTCTTGGAAGCGTTCTTCGTGGAGAAAATTACGAATTTTCTAAAGGTTAGATTTTATTGTTCATCTCTTTATTTTATAATTTGTTGCTTAGCTTGTTTTGTTAGATCCTTTAAGGTTTTATATTCTTGCATGGTTAGGTTATTCAATTTTTCGCAAAATCTAAAATTAACCTAACAAGGGTATAGAAAACCTAACAATAACCTCATAGGGTCATTCCATACTTATGTGACACGTAATTTACCATCAAATCTCGCCCAAAAGTATATAAAACTTAATAAGAGGCGCAACGGTGCCGGTAAATTCAGAAACTTTAACCGAAAACACTTAAACACTTCAAATGATTTCTGAACCTTATGATATACTATCATAAGATTATAAATGCTTTGAATATCATTAATTGATAGGTTTGGAGCTGAAAGGAGTGTCGGTTATCGGTTCGGGACGTTAAGTGGCTTATTGGCCGTATTGAGCATTAAAGGCTATTATAGCCTATTGTACTATTAGTTCTAGTATTGATATGTGTGTTGCATACATATTTGCATGTTCTTTTAATTATGACATTGTGCATATCTACTGAGCATCATTTTTATATGGCACACTGCCCTAGTTGGCAGTTTATGGCATACTGCCCTAATGGCAGTTTATTATACTGCCCTAGTTGGCAGTTTTATTATTTGATCATGGCCTGTGGCCAACATAGCTTATTTGATACCTCCAGTTACATACATTGGCTTTCATGCTACACATAATGATTATTCATTTCAAGCTTCTTATGATTACACTTGATTAATCCATTGTGAACTATGCTCATTTCATTGGCCTCACTGGACGTCCATGTTATCATTATTATTATCAAATGCCTTATTTTGTGTTTGTGCGTATAAATTCCTTCTTCCGGAAGCTTACGGAGTAGGTGGCCGGACATGGAAGTCGGTTGGAATTGCATAGATTTCGGTTTTAATCCGGCTGGCAACGGCGGGTTAGCGGGTTATGCTCGCGACCTATGCATCTTGTGGGCTATGCCCACATTGTTTTTATTTAAAGATATTGCACTTGTCATTTTATAATCATTTTAACATTAATACATGTCATATGTTGTGCACTCCATATCGATCTAGTAACTCACTTAGCAAATTTTATTTGCTAACCCCTCACTTTTATATATCTCAGGTGATGTTAGTAATGGCAAGATGATTGCTGACTTCGGTCCTAATGCTTAGTTAAGCCGGCTTGAAATCAAGACCCCCTTTTGGTTAAAGCTTAATGCTTAATAGTGGGAACATTTGGGTAGCGTGTCTACAATCATGCTTGACATGTATATATATAGACATGTAATGTCTTTTGGGGTTCATGTTAGATATTGTAATATAGTAAAAGTATGTTATAAGTTCATCTTATGTTTCAAAGTGATGGTTATAATTAAACAGGGTTATGAACTCCGTGCGAACGGGTCATGCCCGATTTTCTTTAAAAACCATGTTAATTATGATTAATCTACTGTAACCCCATTAATTGTTATATTACGTTGAGATGGGTGGTTCAATTTGGTATCAGAGCTGATGTTCATTGCATGAGTATAGTCGACGATACTCTACTATGAGCTCGTTTTCAGATGCTTGTACTAGCCGCCTAGGCAACACTATTATAACATAAACTAAGTTATTATTTGGCCTAGGACGGGTACAAGTATAAGTTAATTGAAATGCTATTGTATAGTTAACGTGTGTATATACGCCTAATGTCATACAGCTTGATGGCTGTACATACTGAACTAAATCCCAATATGGAGATTGACTCTAATCATGAGAAAAAAGCGTATATTGAAAAGTCCCTAATAGAGGTATTACTAATGCGTCTTGATACTGATTCTCAAGTGAGAATCTTGAATACCTTGTATATTAAAGGTCATAAGCACCGAGAATAATGGTGTGTTTTGAAACTATAATGAATGCTATTAATTAACAATAAATCTCTGAACTTCTTTGATGGAATTATATGATGATGACTAAATCCATCTATGAATATTAGGAAAACAAATAAATTAAAATATATACCTCAAACTAATTTGGAATTATTTTCCAATGACACTATAGCCATAATAGCCTAAGTTTATAACTTGGGTTGAAGTGATAATGAATGCTACTATGTAGCAATTGTCGTTGTAATACGTGACCATCATAACCCTCTTCGGGAAATAGGTGATGGGTGAGCTGTTCTCCCCGTAGCTTCTTTTAGAATCAATGAGAAATCGTTGGCAATGACAACTATGAATTCAATGAATGAAATTATGATGTTAAATATAAGTAATTCCTTCTTGTATCAAAGGTCGCTAAGTGCCTAACAATTGGAAGGAATAATATATTGAAATAAATGATGGGTTCCAAAATATGTATATATATATATATACATACATACACACACACATATATATATGTATATATATATATATATATATATATATATATATATATATATATATATATATATATATATATATATATATATATATATATATATATATATATATATAGGGAGAGGGTTCTTTTAAGAACCTTAAATAATGTGGGAACCTAAGAACTAATCTCATCCATTGATTTCATGAAATCAATGGCTTAGATGTAAGATGGCATTTTTGAAATTAAGAAGGCTTTAGGAGTTTTTTTTGTTGGTAAAATGGGTGGGTAAGGGGTATATTGGGGATAACATTGAAAAAGGAACTGCACGTTTTTCCACACACAATTAATTCTCTCCTCGTTTTTCTCTTCTTCCTTTTTTTTCTCCCAAAAAAAAAACCACCAGAGTTTTTCTCTTCATCCTTTTTTTTCTATGAATAATATACAACTTTATATGTAGATTAAAATATATTCTATGGAGTCAACATAATATTCTATGGTGAATATACAACATTCTATGACGGAGATACAAAGCAACACAATCCGATCGAACATTCGACAATCACAATCAATGGTGCCCATGATGGAATCTTTTACAAATTGCATTAAAACAATGGATTCAAAACTATGATGTAAAAAAAAATGTATAACAATTCTAGTTACATAGAATAACAATATTCTATGTAGAATATGTGAACTATCTACGTAGAATGTGAACAATCTACTTAGATTAGTGGTATTCTATGAAGAATATGTGAACATTTTGCGTAGAATTGGGGTATTCTATATAGAATATGTGACACTTACCTAAGATCTATATAAATTTGCAAACAATCTGTAAAAAACTATAAATGTGAGAAGATCTATATAGATTTACACTGATACAAAATATGAACATCATAAGATAACATAAAATCTGAGAAGAATACAGATTAAAAAATCCAAAATCTATAAATGTTTATTGAAGATCTATTCAAACAACACAGAGTACAAAAATCTATATAGATTTACAGACAACATAGAATGCAAGGTATTCTACATAGAATGCAAGGTATTCTACGTAGAATGCAATGTATTCTACGTAGAATGCAACATATTCTACGTAAAAGAAACGTTAAATAAAGCAACGAATACTCGAATCAGATATAAACATGACCTGGATTAGGAGAAAAACAATCGTCGACCTCCTCATCGACTGCAAAACCATTTGGAAAAATATTACACGGGGTCTGTTGAAATGTGTCGATCGACTCCATGGATTCAGGTGAAATAAAAAAAACGAAATGGTTTCTGGCGACGGAATCGAGCTTCTTCTTGCCGGAAAAAATGGAAGAAAAAGAAAAAATTAATGACAAACTCATTGATGATTGCATAGTTTAATTAAAGGACAACAAGTTGGAAACTTTTCTGAAAAGTTGCATTAAAGGAAGGAGGAAAAATGACTGATTTGCCCTTAGTGGACCCAACCATACTTTATAATATTTACAACAATGTCATTGATTATCCACCCTTGATCTTATTTATCCAATGGCTGAAATTGGTTCTTATGTTCCCACATTATTTAAGGTTCTTAAAAGAACCCAATCCTATATGTATATATATATATATATATATATATATATATATATATATATATATATATATATATATATATATATATATATATATATATATATATGTACATGCATCTTTAACAAAGACCAAAATAGGTCGTAAGACCTAAAGGTCGATATACATGGAAGAATGTGAAAATGAATCATAAAGAAGAATAAAATGTACATCCATGACTAGGATGCTAGTTAGAGAAATCCCTTCTTGTACAAAGTTATGAAATTATAATTTTCTGCTAATTATACAAGCAAGGAAATATCCCAAGATCCAAATGATCCATAAATGATATACTTATATTGAGATAGAAGTTATATACATAAATGAGAAGTATGAGATATCTTGAACCCTCAAATCAAATTATAATGACTCTATTTGTAGTCCAAGTTAGAACTTAAGTAGAGTTCCACTAATTTTGATAACATTTTTGTATGACTAAAGTATCTAAAGACTTAGGTAACGATTCATTACTTGTTATATACATATTATACCGAGTTCCCCGTCTTGGGTGCTCTAGTCCTAATTGTTAAAAAGAAAGATGTCACCAGTAAAGGTGCATAAGTTACCGTGAAGTGAACGGGGTAACAGTCCAAAATAAATATCCTTTGCCTTGTATTGATGATCTATTTGATCAATCGCAAGGTGCTTTATACTTATCCTAGATTGTTTTACGAATTGAATATCATCAACTAAAGATCCATGAGGAGGTGTACCAAAGACCTCATTTCATACTTGTTGTGGTCACCATAAATTTTGGTGATGTCGTTAGAACTCACAAATGCACTAGTTTCATTTATGGATCTGATGAACCAATTCTGCCGACCTATGTTGGATAAATCGGTTATCATTTCATCGATAACTTCCTAATCTATTCAAAAGTAGAATCTGAATATATTATGCATCCCCGTGAGATGTTGAAAATGTTTCGCAAGAGAAGCTTTATGTAGAGCTTTCTAAATGCGACTTTTGGATACAAATTCCAAACCAAACTTTATAAACTTAAGTATATATATATATACACACACACACACACACACCCATATATATATATATATATATATATACACACACATATAACCTGGCATAATTACTATAATTAATGTCAGATATTTCAAATACAATAAATCTGCTAAATGTTGGACCTAAATTTAAATAAGTCCAAATCTTGGCCATATCATCTCCGAGGAGGGAGTATCTTCATATCCCTTTAAAATGAAGGCTATTTGTTTATGATAGTCGCTGTTAATGCAACTGACATGAAAATGGCTGAAAGATCTAATCTGCATTTAAATCTGAGTGTCCCATTAGTTGAACTTATCTTTTTACGGGTAATTCCCAAGAATTGAAATTGTTTAAGGATCACATATAGGTCCCTAAGCTTGACAATTTCCGTAATATGCTACTGAAAGAAACTTGTAATATCAAGTATGCTTATCATCTGAGAATTTTTAAAAGGTGACGTGATATTAAGCTACATACTGATGGTCAGGGATGAAAACCGATAATCAAATACTAATTAAATAACGATAAAATTATCGTTAATAATAAGTTGAACTTATTCATATAAGTTAAACAAGTAGTTAATTACATTGGAAACTAACAAGTATTATATACTTGACCATATGATGAACCTATAATGATAAAAGGTTCAATGAAAAAGGAATATATAAAGTGTGACTCGTTATGAAGGTCACTGCAATGTATTTCCATAACAAAAGTACCACATCTGGTTTTTTCCCAAATGAAGGAGTATTATAGTTAACGAGACAATATATCCTTAATATGAATAGCAATCCTGCAATGAATTGAATATTGCTATGGATTCGAAACTTAATGCATAAGGAGTAAGTATGTGAGAAGTGAACCTTCAAACATATTGATATAACAGATCGTTATCGAAATAGTGATAGTGACTATGTGAAACACCCATCTCAACTTAATATACACATTAATGGGGTTACAATAAATTAATTATAATTAACATGGTTTTTAAAGAAAATCGGGCATGACCCGTTCGCACGGAGTCAATATCCCTGTTAGGTTATAACGAAAATTTGGAACAATAAAGTACATTTGCAAGATACTTCTAATTAGTTGCAATCTCTATCATCAACCCGAAGGGCAATCACATGTCTATATATAGATACAAGCCAAAACATGATGGTAGACAAACTACCCAAAAATTTCCCATTATTAAGCATTAAGCTTTTACCAAAAGGTCTTGACTTCAAGCCGACTTAACTAAGCATTAGGACTGAAGTTAGCAATCATCTTGCCATTACTAACGCCACCTGAGATATATATAAAAGTGAGGGGTTAGCAAATAAAATTTGCTAAGTGAGTTACTAGATCGATATGCAGTGCAAAACATACAACATGTATAAATGTTAAGATGATTATGAAATGACAAGTGCAATATCTTTTAATAAAAAATGGTGTGGGCATAGCCCATTAATTTGCATAGGTTGCGGTACATGACCCGCTGACCCGCCGTTGCCAACAGCTGTGAATCCATGTCCAGCTGCGCAACTCCAACCGGCTTCCATGTCCGGCCACCTACCCACGAGCTCATGTGGTGTAGGAATTTTATACGCACAAACACAAAGTGTAACATCCTCAAATTTCATATAATAATTAAGCTGCTAATTATACGCTTCACCGATAATTTGGTGAATTATTTATGTTAATCGATATGTAAGAATTGATTTTTTATAATCATTTAAAGAAAATATGTATATTATTGTTAATTTACAAAGCTATAAATAGCTAAACTAGACTTATATATATACATATATTTGAGGTAGTTTAACTCGTACCTTGTTATTATATCCTCGAAATTTAAGGTAATGATAATTAATTAAATCACCAAATGAATTATAGTTTAATGTTCTAATTATAACTATTAAGAGAAATTATTAATCACAAGCTTTAACCACTTGTACAATATGCTTTGCACTTGTATATTGACAACCCATATGATCAAGTACAAGTTCCTAAAGCCAAAAGTACAAGTAATACTAGCATACATAAATTTAGATAACAATTAAAATGTGGAGAGTGAAAAAAGTTGGAGACCCAAGTTGGCAAAATGAAAAACTTGTAAGGTGCTAATAAGAAAAAGGGTGACAAATTGGGGTCAAAAACCCCCCCTCTCAATCGTGGCCCTCATTTTATCTTCAATTTCTCAAAAAACTTTCTGCATATGGTGAAAGCAAGGAGCCAAGTTAGGGCTGAATTTTTTTTTGACCAAATTGCTAAGAAGAATTGAAGTCTTGCACAACCAAATCCATTACAACTTAAGGTATAAAACCTCATCTATGGTATGCTTATCTTCTTCCTTTTTCTTCTCTAACCTAGCCATGTGTATGGCAAGATAATAGTGATTTGGAATCACAAATTGGTGAGTAAAGGATTTATAATTATGGCTTTATAAAAATCCAGACTTGCAAATGCAAGAAAACATCAAAAAGCCATAGACATTGAATTGGATTTCAATTATGCAAAGTCAAGGAATTTACATATATATATTTATATATATATATATATATATATATATATATATATATATATATATATATATATATAATTGGATGATTCAATGATATTTAGATGTTAAATAATGTTCATATATAGTTATAGTAGTCAAATAATACCTAAAACTAAGTTTTGAGGTGTTTTGATGTGTTAAAAAAACGAGTTTGGAACAAAACAGAGGAATCACGTCTGTATTCTCAGACCTGGACAGAATTTAAAAAGATGGAAGTTGTAGCCCTATGTGTCATCTTCGTCTGGGCTCTTGAATCACCTAAACCGAGTTCGTATGAAAAAGTTACAGCCAAAATACGAAACTAGTGCGAGTCGAGCCCCTGTTTACCCAAATCACTTATTTTAAGCCCTATTATGATACTATAACATCATGGGATCGTCCTATACTTATATAATACTTAAATTAACCTTAAACATCACCCAAAAGTGGATAAAACTCAATAAGAGACGTATCGGTGTCGGTAAATTCGGAAACTTAAACCAAAAACGTTTAAACACTTTAAGTGACTTCCAAACCTTATAATATACTACTATAAGCTTATGAATACTTTGAATATCATTATTTTATAGGTTTGGAGCTGAAAGGAGTGCCGATTATCGGTTCGGGGCGTTAAGCGGCGTATCAGCCGTATTGAACATTAAAGGCTATTATAGCCTATTGTACTGTGAGTTCTAGCATTGATGTGTGTGTTGCGTACATAATTACATGTTTGCTTTTATTTATGACATTGTGCATATCTATTTGGCATCATCCTCTTATATGATGCATTGCACTGGTTTTATTATACTGCCCTAGTTGGCAGTTTGTTATTTGATCATGGCCTATGGCTAGCATACCTCATTTGATACCTTTCATTACATATATTAACCTTCATGTTATGTTTGAATATTGCTCATTCCATGTTTCACATTATTACACTTGATTACCCCATTGTGAGCTATGCTCATTTATTATTGGCCTCACTGGATATCCAGATTATCATTATTATTATTAGCGCCTTACTTTGTGTTTGTGCGTATAAATTCCTACTCCACATGAGCTCGTGGGTAGGTGGCCGGACATGGAAGCCGGTTGGAGTTGCGCAGCTGGACATGGATTCACAGCTGTTGGCAACGGCGTGTTAACGGGTCACGTACCGCAACCTATGCAAATTAATGGGCTATGCCCACATCATTTTTATTAAAAGATATTGCACTTGTCATTTTATAATCATTTTCAATACTTATACATGTTGTATGTTTTGCATTCCACATCGATCTAGTAACTCACTTAGCAAATTTTATTTGCTAACCCCTCACTTTTATATACTTCAGGTGGTGTTAGTAAACGCAAGGTGATTGACGGCGTTGTACCTAGAATTTAAACGGACCGTCTCTGAAGCCTTAACTTCGGTAAAGCTACATTTATACAACTGGGTAATAATTGGGTAGTTGTCTACCATTACGATTGTCTTGTATATATGTATTTAGACATAAAATGTCTTTTGGGATGATGATGATTGTAGAATATATAGAAGTATCTTGTAAATTTATCTTACATTCCAAAATTGGTTTATAACTAAACAGGGATATTGACTCCGTGCGAACGGGTCATGCCCAATTTTCTTTAAAAACTATGTTAATTATAATTAATTTACTGCAACCCCATTATTATTATATTAAGTTGAAATGGGTGTTTCACTGTGTCACTAATATGCTATTAACGGGTTATTTAACCCGATGCTTACATAGCAATTTTGCTGTTTCTAAGTCGGGCGATCCGACGGTACTAACTGAACATAACCTACTTATAATTGCACATTATATGTATACTAAATATTTATTAAGAGCCCCTTGAAAATTCTGGATTGATTCTGTGGGCGGAATCCTTTTCAATGGGGAGGATTTGTAACACCCTCAAATTTGATATAATAATTAAACTACTGATTATACAATTCACCGATACTTTGGTGAATTAATTATGTTAATCGATATGTAGGAATTGATTTTATAATTATTTAAGGAGAAAATGTATATTAACGTTATTTTACAAAACTATGAATAGATAAGCGAGACTTACATGTATTTGAGTTAGTTGAACTCACACATTGTTATAATACCCTCATAATTGTGGTACTAATTCAATCTATTAAATTTCCAAATGAATTGTATTAGTTGTTTAATTATGATATGAAGTAAAATCCTAGCCACATGCTTTATCCACTTGTACTATGTGCTTCAAGCCTTGCAATTTGGCAACTCATAGGCATGAGTACAAGCCTTAAAGCCATGAGTACAAGAGCCTTAAGCCTCTAACCAAATATTAGTAATTGAAACTCATGAAAATAATGCATTTGTGGCTGAATTAGGAAAAGGGAGAGTCAAGGGGTGGAGTGCAAAATTGATGACCAATTGAGTCTTATAAGACTCCCCCACTCGTGAAACTTCTTCCTCTCTTCTCCCTTTCTCTCTTTGAGAATTTCTGCACATACACAAAAGTTAGGGCTAAGGAAAATAATTCAGATTGAGCTAAAGGATTAAGTCTCCTTGTGCAAGCCAATTTCATCAAGCTTAATGTCACACCCCGTTACCCCGGTTGGCAACGAAGTGTGACGTCGCGGAAGCGTAACCATAATCATAATCAACGACCACTATATGGACGTTTTCAAAAATACATCGGCGTAACTTTAAAAGACATAAATGTTTTACATAACCCAAAATGATAAAGAGAAGTTCGCAAGGTACAGAGATTTAAATACATAATTAAATCATCCAAAATAATGCAAATAAATCTCCGATGGTTTGAAACTGAGTGCGACTCCTTAAATGCGGAAGCTTGAAAATACAACCGATGTGATGGACTTGCCTTAATTTCCTGAAAATACACGCTAAAATACGTCAACAAAATTGTTGGTGAGCTCATAGGTTTACACGTAAATCTGACTTGTATGGACAACAATAATAGAGATTGAATTTATAAAATCATAAATTCCTTGTTATGTATTACATATAAACCATCATGCAACCGAAGCTTAATTTAAAATGAGTTTGCCCTGTGTAGTATTCCCATACGTAATACCGTGTGTTGAATATATATGCACCCGCTGTTAGCCAACCCGACTAACCCGAGTGGGGGACATGACTCCCAATAGATCTATCCACGATATATTCGTGCTTACAAATAAATGCAATTAACGGTTCATGATATAAGGGCTAATGGAACCACATGTGTAATACATAATAGAAATGAAGATATTTCCGTGTCTATATAAAAATGAAGCATGTATTTCATCCCCAAAACATAACAGTGTGAAAATAGGGGCTATGAGAACTCACCGGGATTGCGATGGCAAAAATCTAGCGTAAAAAGCTTTTAGCGTAAAAGGATGGATAATGCGTCGAGTGAGTTTAATCGAGTCCTAAATGATAATAAGGACTTAATATCTCTAATATATGATGATATATATTTATAGATTTTTATGTCTTAAACCACCCAACATTACAAGTTTATAAATAAAATTTGCTTAAAACGTCAAGTTTAAATATATATATGTATATATAATTTTCCAGCTTTTTCGGAGGTTTTTCGGCCTACTTTGAGGCTGTTTTTGTCCAAGCTCCAAAATGTTTTAGACTTTGGTTTTCTAGGACATTAAACTATTATATATAAAGGATTTTTAGAATCAAGAACGGCCATTTTTCGAGATGTTTAGGTTGGTGAAAACGCTCGATAAAAACCCTATGTTGGCCATTTTTGAGCTGTCAAACTTTCGGTTTCCCAAATAATTTCTGGAGGTCTTAAACTCCAAAATAAATTATGAAAAATTCCAGATCTATAGTTAAGACATAGATCTAACTTTTGAGACAAGAATCAACTCATTTCGTTGAGTTATGAATTATTTATGATTTTTCAAAATCGATATAAATTTTCTGCCGAAAATCCATAATTTATAAACTTGAAACAACTTATGATTCTTGTAGTTTATTCAAAGACTACTTGTATGAAAGTTGTAAAAGTTATATAACACATATATAACACATGTTTTCATAATATTAACATGTTTATAATGTGTTCATATATTCATATGCACATTTAAAGAAACAACTTAAAAATAAAAACTAGAAACTTATAAACTTGAGTTTTTATGAAACTTGTTGTTGTTGGTGATTATATATATTATGCAAGACTTATATAAACATAAATATATGATGAAATAAGTTAGTATTTACTTACTTTTAAGTATTTGGAATATGATTTTGAGTGGAAGTTGAAATTCTTGCAAAGTTTGCACTAAGAACACTTCAAGAACACCAAGAACACTTGAAGAACACTTGAATGAAGAAGTTTGTGATGTGTGTGTGCTTTGGCTGGTTTTAATAGGAGAGAAGAGAGGATTTTGGTGTGAATAAAATGAATGAAATGCCTTCCTATTTATAGAGAAATTTTTGGTCTTTCAAATGATGAAAGGCATGGGAGACAAAAGTTGTGTGCACTTTTAAACAAAATGATGGTGTTTAAAGTAATATTAAAAAAATAAAAGTCAACTTCTAATACACCACATGTCTATGGCCTATGGCCGGCCATATACATGATTTATACATGTACTTATATTTTTTTTTTGTATAAATGTATTTAGAAATGTATTCTTGTATTTTTCCTTTTCTTGTAATTTTATAAATACTATGGATGCATTGTTTTAATGAATTGTTTTAGTCTTGCATAATTAATGTTAAGTAATTGTATTAGTGTATGATTAGTGTCACTAATCATGATTTAATTATGTACTTAGTTGAATTAATCCCTCATATCGTAAATTGATCGGATTAATTGATTTCCCGATTCATCGCACCGATGAATTTGATTCTAATTGAGTTGAATTTTCTAATAAATCTTGTTAATCACTTGATTAATTTCTAATGACCACTGATTAGGTTATAATTGGCTATTAAATACAGATTAGGTCATTGTTGCTAACCTGGTTTAGTGCCGGATGTTACAGTCTCCCCCTGTTAAGGGAATTTCGTCCCAAAATTAGCTCGTGTTCTCCACTTCTTGAGCACTTGAGAACAGGTGAGGGTATTTTTCCCGGAACTGATCTTCGTGTTCCCACATAAACTCAGGACCTCGCTTAGAGTTGCATCTAACTTTTATTATCGGGATCCGGCTGTGCTTTAGTTTCTTGACTTCTCGGTCCATTATTTCTACAGGTTGTTCAATGAAGTTCAACTTATCGTCTAATTCCAACTCGTCCATGGGTATAACGAGTGATTCATCAGCCAGACACTTCTTAAGATTGGACACGTGGAAGGTATTATGGACGTTACTAAGCTCTGGGGGCAGATCGAGTCGGTAAGCTACCGGGCCAATTCTTTTGGTGATCTTGAATGGTCCGATATAACGAGGATTGAGTTTTCCTCGTTTCCCAAAACGGATTACGCCCTTCCAAGGCGAGACTTTTAACATTACTTGATCTCCCTCTTGGAATTCCAAATCCTTCCGTCGAACGTCTACATAACTTTTCTGCCGATCCCGCACGATCTTTAACCGGTTACGAATCTGGGCTATCTTTTCTGTAGTCTCCTGGATGATCTCAGGTCCAGTAATCTGACTATCTCCTACTTTAGCGCAACAAAGAGGTGATCGACACTTTCGCCCGTAGAGTGCCTCGAATGGGGCGGTCTTAATGCTCGAGTGATAGCTGTTGTTATAGGAAAACTCGACTAATGGCAGGTGCCTGTCCCAACTTTTGCCAAAATCGATGACACATGCCCTTAGCATGTCTTCCAAAGTCTGAATCGTCCTTTCACTCTGACCATCTGTTTGCGGGTGATATGTTGTGCTCATATCTAGTCGTGTACCCAGTGCTTCTTGCAATGACTGCCAAAATCTTGATGTGAACCGGCTGTCCCTGTCTGATATAATTGATATTGGCACTCCATGCCTTGAGACGACTTCTTTAAGATAGATTTGCGTTAACTTATCCATCTTATCAGTCTCCTTGATTGGAAGGAAATGTGCGGTTTTGGTTAGGCGGTCGACTATTACTCAAATGCTTTCTGATGTTTGTCTTAACTTTGGAGCATGTTAGGAATTTATTAACATATGTGGCAATGTCAGCCTTCATGTTAGGCCACCCGTATAGCTCCTTGAGGTCATGATACATTTTGTCGGATCCGGGGTGAACGGCATATCTTGATTTGTGTCCTTCATCCATAGCCAGCTTTCTTATTCCATCAAACAGGGTAATCAGACTCTATTCATGAAATATCGATTTTTATTAGCCCTTATCCCAAACTATTTATCCATTCCGTGCAGGGCTTCATTTTTCATATTTTCCTCCTTAACAGCTTCATGAACTAAGAAAGGAGGGTTTGGTTGAATGGTTATAACTAGGCCTGGTACTCTTAACGACTTAACTCGTTTCTTTCGGCTCTAAGCGTCTGCAACCACATTAGTTTTCCTCAGGTGATAACGAATTTCACAGTTGCAATCACTTATTAGCTCTATCAACAATGTTACCTCATATTTGACTTTTTCTGGTTCAAGACGTGTTGGAGGCTCTTATGGTCTGTGAGTGTAGTACACTTCTTACCGTACAACTAATGTCTTCAAGTGTTAAGGATAAAGACTACTGCTCCAAGATCTAGATCATGCATTGTGTAATTCACCTGGTGAACCTTAAGCTTTCATAAAGTATAAGCTATGACCCTATCTTTCTATATCAACCCATTGTGTGAAGCGTCACAGTAATCTACAAATTTCTTGCTTCTCTTGGATAAAATAAGCGCGCTGCACAGATTGTGCTTTAATAACTGATATGATGTCTCCTGATCCTCGCCCCAATCATACTTAATGTTTTTTCGGGTCAGTTTTGTTAGAGATTTGGTGATCTTTGAGAAATTTTTTATAATTGCCTATAATAAGTGGTAAGTCTTAAGGACTGTCGTATCTCTATGGGGGTTCTAAGGGTTGACCAATTCATGATAGCCTCGATCTTTGTGGGGTCGACTTGGATCCCTTTACTATTGATCATGTGCCCGAGAAATCTAACCTATCTTAGCCAAAAGTCAAACTTAGAAAGCTTGGCATATAGTTGTTCTTTCTTCAACAACTCTAGAATCAGGCTTAAGTGTTTGCTCGCGCTCCTCCTGGTTTTGTGAGTAGGTTAAGATGTCATTCATGAATACAATCATGAATTGTCTAGATAAGGTTTGCACACCTGATTTATGAGGTCCATGAATACCGTTGGGGCACTAGTTAATTCAAATGGCATTAATAGGAATTTATGATGACCGTAACGGAATTTGAAGGCTGTCTTTGGACTATCTGTCTTGTGAACCCTAACCTGATGATAACCAGACCTTAGGTCGATCTTCGAATAGAAGCTTAATTCTTGGAGTTTGGTCAAACAAGTCATTGATCCTTGTGAGCGGATATTGACTCTCTTAGTTTATTTAGCTATCGGTAATTGATGCACATTCTGAAGGTTCCATCCTTCTTCTTTATAAACAAAACTAGAGCTCCTCCAAAGCGAGGAACTCGGTTTGATAAACTTTTTATCTAAGAGCTCCTATGGTTGGTTGGACGATTCTTATAATATTGATGGGGCTAATTGGCCTGGTGCTCGAGCCACTGGTGCAGCACCTGATACTAGGCCGATTTTTGAATTTGACTTGCCTCGATGTTGGGAGTTCAGGTATGTGTTCTGGAAAAACTTTGGGGTACCCAGAAATAATAAGAATATTTTCAAGCCGCTTTTCCTTTGGTTCCATCTCTGTCAACACTTCAGGGCCCTAATGCTAGGGATGATGCTTACTTTGGTATTTCTTGTTTTGCCTTGGACAGTAAGGACCTTCTTATTAGCTAAAGGTATATGAACCGTCTTCTTGTTGCACACTATTTCCGCACGATTTTTCGATAGTCAATCCATGCCTATGACCACGTCAAAACTTCCCAGTTTGACGGGCATCAAGTCTATTTCAAAGAGTTGGCCTACTAATTTTAAGGAGCATCCTCGACTTATATTATTTGTCTTAAGCGTCTTACCGTCATCAACTTCAATAGCATAAGTGACACCTAATGGTGTAAGAATGGAATTTATCTGCTTACTGAACTTAGTAGATATAAAGCTCTTATCAGCATCGGTATCAAATAGTAGAAATGCATAAGTGGTATCTAATGGGGTAAGAGGATAAGTCTATGGGTTTGAAATTTCTTAGGCAGATTGTCGTACTACATATCCTCATGCTCCTAGTTATAGATAAAACTTAGTTTTTTGTTAAAATGCTGGAAACCTAATCTTTGTACATGATATGGTTGGAATTTTCCGATAAATTCTTAAGCCTTACACACCCTAAGATGTATCAAATAGTAAAGCCTTGAGAAATACTATAAAAGGATACTAAGTATGAGATGCCTCCGGGGTTTCCTCGTACTCCAGAGCGTTAAGTCGTTGGGTTAGTTCTGCACTGCGGGCTTTAGGCGCTATCACAATTTGTTGATTCCGTCTTGTTGAATCGCCTAGGTATTCTGGTTGGCCCAAGGTTTATTGGTGGTTTGTATTGCCTCCTGCTTAATCATTGCAAAGATCTCACCGACCTCTTGGTGGATTTTGTCGAAATTGGAGGTCGTGTCTGGCGGCCCTTGCCACCAACAGAGGCACCGTTTGTTACTGTTGGTACATCCTGTGTGACGACAGCAGTCTAAGTGATCCTACATTGTGATTTAGCAAGTGTGTGATATATATGTTTATTTATGGTTGATATTTATTAGTGTTTGTATGTTTGAACTTGATGTAACGTATTACAAGAAGTTCAAACATAAAGTACAAAGATAAATTCAATTATAAGTAATAACGTAAGGATCAACACTTAGTTGTTTATGTAAAAGGCTAGATTCGAATTATATATGGGTTGACATTCGAATCTGTGATAGATTCGAATGTAACCATAGATTCGAAAATAGGCTAGATTCGAGACTGTCAGATGGACAGATTCGAATGGGCCTTGGGCCAGATTCGAGGTTGGCCCACAACAGACTCGAATCAGGGTCTATAATTAGGGATAGACTCGAATGATTAGAAGACTTTTTGCAGAATTCGTGAGGGATTAAGCAAAGGGCGATCTCGAGTTTATCAGCTAGGTGAGTGCCGTTTTGGAGAGAATTAGTACGTAGGATCGTTCGTGTGTCGTTCGTTCAGCGTCTAATAGTCTCCGTGTTCCGTTGGTTGAGAGTTGTCCGTCTAACCGTCAACGAGGATTCCGCACTCGTTCACGGATCTGCGTCTAGATAGATCTTGCAGTCATAGACCTTTCAAGTGGTATCAGAGCCTACGGAGTGTTCTTGGTGTTCTTCGTGTTCATCAGATACATTCTAGGTTTCTTGACGCTAGTTGGACGGTTTTGCTCTCAAAAACGTGTTTTTGAGCTTAGCAAATTCATATTCGGGAAACACTTTGTCGTTTTTCACGTTTTTGGTCGAAATCATTATTTTTCGTTTGAAAAATAGTGATTTAATCTGTAAAACGTCAAAAAAATCAAAGTGTTAGCCGTTTTTCGAGTTTGCGGCGCTCGAATCTATAGGGGTAATTAGGGTTTCACTCTAGTCTCGAGTCTAACCTAAATACGCTCCTTTCGAGTCAATTTCAGTGAGTTTCGAGTCTACATTGTTTCGAATCTGTTACTTCATTCGAATTGGATCTCGAGTCTGTGTTGTTTCGAGTTTATTTCGAGTTTGTTACTGTTTCGATTCTGTGCTTCGATTCTGCTGACATTCGAATCTGCTGTGCCTTCGATTCTAAGGACCTTCGAATCTAAGGAGTACCTTCGAATCTAAGGAGTTGTTCGAATCTGACATAATTTCGAATCTAATTGACTTTTAAGACTTAATCGAATTTAATCTCAAAAGATTTAATATTAATTAGTTTCGAATCTATCTAGATTCGAATAAGTTAGTCTAAATCAGTTTCGAATTAAATTAATTAAGTTCAAATTCAATTTCTTTCAGAAAAGATGTCAAATCTTCAGAAATTCCTTGAGATGGATCACGAAGTTGGGAAGGCAAATGCACCACCTAAGTTGATGAAAGTTGAGGACTATTACTGGTGGAAGGATCGTTTTACAGATTTTGTACGATTCAATGATATGCGCATGTGGGTGTGCATAGATGAAGGGTACATTCCGCCAGTATCTGAAGTTGAAGGCCGTCAAAAGGTCTTGTCATATCAGATGATGAAAGAGGATGACAAGAAACTATTTGAAGCTGAAAACAAAGCTTTCTCCATAATCCGTATGGCTTTACCTCAAGATATTTTACACACATTTCGGACTCAAAGGACGTCGAAGGAACTTTGGGAGTCTCTCCAGAAAAGGTGTGAAGGTAATCCTCGGGTGCGTAGAAAGCGTACAGAGCTGTTGACCCAACAGTTTGCGATTTTCAAGGCAATTAAGGATGAACAGTTGGATGATATTATCACAAGGTTCTATCATCTGATAACGGAACTTGAAAGTCATGGAATTGAGTATTCGGACACTGACAAGAACAACAAGCTTCTTGATGCCCTACCAGCCAAATGGGCTATGTACGTGGCAATGATTAAGCTGAATGAGGACAAATATTATACTCAATCACTTGATGATATTGTGGGAACGTTGAGGGCATATCACTTCGAGATGATTAAGGCTGAGACTGATTACGAGCAAGTCCAGAATCCGGCTATGTATTTTGGAAAGACATCTAAATCATCAGTGACAGCTGAACCGAAGAGTGCTACAGCGTTTTTCACCGGAGAAACGTCATCGTCACCAGAGTCCGAAGACTCACTGAATCGCGCGTTCTTAGGATTAGGAAGATCGGAAGAACAGCAACCTCAAGTCCATCAGGCACCGACAAGTCAGAGCTATTCGAAGATGCCGATGAGCGCAAAGTCCGCAGAAGAACATTTGAATCTGCTTGCTTCCTTTGTGGCAGCTTATGGAAATTGTGTTCAAGGGAAAATCAATGACCCAGCTCTATGGGATGAAGATTACGATCAGGTCGACCCTGATGACTTAGAGGAAATGGATCTTAAGTGGCAACTGGCCATGGTGACCCAGAGGGTAAAAAGATTCATCAAGCGAACTGGGAGGAATCTGCAAATGAACAACAAAGGGATAGGATTTGATAAGTCTAAGGTCAAATGCTACAACTGTCAGGGATTGGGACACTTCGCCAGGGAGTGTCAAAGACCGAAGGTAGAGACATACCAAGGACAGAGTCAGCATCAAGGACAGTACCAAAATCAGTCCCAACAAAGATACCTTCCGAGTTCCTCATCTGGTCAAGCCAATCTAGCGGGTCTACTATCCAATGTCACTTCTGACAGACAGCTAGATGGTACCTATGACTGGAGTTCACATCCTGAGTCCAATGCTAGAGCTTTCATGGCTGAAGTTACGGAGAATGGTTGTGAAGAAGACGAGCAGACCACACGGGACAGCAGTCCGATGTGGGTAGAGAAGGCGAATGATCAGACCGTGCTGGAGTTTGCTGCTCAGATGGCCAACGTGGAATCTGATAACTCTAAGGTTAGTCTTTCTTATTCTCTATTTTCCGAATTATGTGCTTTGTGTGCTACTTCTAATGATAGGTTAAATCTAGTCTTAGAATCACACAAAACCATTTCTGCTCAAAATGAAAACTTAAAAATAGAAAACGCTAGCCTAAATGATATAAAGCAAGATTTAAAAGAAAAGCTTAAGGCTGATGCTCAAGACGTAATCGTTCTAAAAGACAAACTGAGTGAGCAGTGTGTTAGGATAGAGCTTATGTATGAGCACGTAGAGGCCTTGACCAAAAGTCTGAAGGACAAGGACATAGAGCTAGCCGAGACCAAGGTTAAGGTAGCAGAGGCAAATAGCAAGCTGGAAAAGTTTAGGAATTCGAGCCTAAACCTAGGAAAAGTCTTAGATGCCCAAAGACAGTCTAAGAAGCCTGTAGGTCTAGGTTTTCACAAAATTCCTCCACCATTCAATGCGAACTATGTGCCTCAGCCTCAGGAGAAAACTGACAAGTCAGTAGACTTAGAGGACCTACCTGAACCGACACCTGAGCCTACAGTTGATAATACACCTAAGGTGGTTGACTCAACCGTCAAGGTCAAGAAAGTGAAATTTGTGTCTTCCTCCAGTGAAACACCTGCAGGAATACAGAAAATTTCATGGGCTGACCAGGTCGAAGAGACAGACACTGTAGTTGTACCAAAGGAAGTAGACACTAGTGAGACACCTAGATCTAAGGGAACAACCAAAAAGTCCATGGATAAGATGTCTTGCTTTAGATGTCACGCGAAAGGGCATCTTGCTTCTCACTGTCCAATAAGGAAAGCAGATGTTACCCCTAAGACAGTGAATCCAACACCTGTTAAGCCCTCACCCAGTGTGGCAAGCAGCAGTAGTTCTCAACCTACCGAGAAAACTGTGCAGGCCGCACCCAAACAAGTTGTGAAAAGCACACCGGTTAAGGTTGGACCAAAGGAAGTGATTAGGACAAATTCACCGAATCGTGTCAATAATCAATCTAGGTCAGGACCACAACAAGTCTATAGGAGCACCACACCTAGCAGGTCACACACTCCAGTTAGGTCTCATACTCCAGTTAGACAGTATGCACCGGTAAGAGCTCAAGGATCACAGTCAGAAATGGCATATAATAGAAATTATTCTAGAGCTCCACAACAAATGCCTACACCACGGCAAAGAGTGAACTTAAATCACTCGGCACCACAACAGAATTCAGTTCAAAGGCCCAAGTCACCTGAACGGCGAGATGGGTACTTGAAAGAGTTCACGTATGTGGACGAGAATGGTATTACCAAGTCAGTCATGGCTTGGGTTCCCCGTGATAACTAACCTATTTTCTTTCATGTGCAGGAGATAACTACCGGTCCAAACAACAAGTGGTTCGTCGACAGTGGTTGCTCCAGACACATGACGGGGGAAAGAAGTCTTCTCACAGACTTCAAGGGGGGTAATAAGGGATTTGTATCATTCGCGGGTAACAAGGGTGGAAATATCACTGGAACTGGAGAAGTCACTAATGGGACGATTACATTGGATCAAGTTTATCACGTTGATAAACTGGTTTATAATCTCATTAGTGTCTCTCAAATCTGTGATAAGAAGAACTCAGTGTTATTTACTGACACTGAGGCGTTTAGTGCTAAAGCCTGGATTCAAAATACCTGAAGATTGGATATTGATGCGGGCGCCAAGGAAGAATGACTTGTACATGCTCGATATGAACAAGCCAGATACTTCGATGGGTCCGATCTGCTTACTATCAAAAGCTTCAGAGACAGAGTCCGTACTGTGGCACAGACGCATGGCTCACCTGCACCTGAGGAAGATGAATTACATTACGAAGCATGGACTGGTGCAGGGTGTGCCCATGAAAAGTTTTCAGTTCGACGATAATTGTCTACCTTGCATGAAGGGCAAACAACACAAGAAGACACACAAGTCCAAGAAGCAGAATTCCATAGCCTCAACATTCGATCTGTTGCACATGGACCTTTTCGGCCCAATCAACAAAAGGAGTATTGGAGGTAGTTGGTACTGCTTAGTTATCACCGACGATTACTCACGTTTTTCTTAGGTTTTCTTTTTAGGTACGAAGGACGAGACGGCTGCAAGGCTAATCGGGTTCTTGGACCAAGTGGAGAACTCATACGAAACTAGGGTTAAATGTATTCGTAGTGATAATGGAACTGAATTCAAAAACACTGTCATTGGTGTATATTGCTTATCAAAGGGCATAGTGCATCAATTCAGTGCACCATATGAACCTCAACAGAATGGGGTGGCCGAACGTAAAAATAGAACTTTGATTGAGGCTGCAAGGACTATGCTTTCGGATTCAAAACTTCCTACCATGTTTTGGGGGGAGGCAGTGAATACCGCGTGCCACATTTTAAACCGAGTCCTTACAGTCAAATCATTGAACAAAACATGCTATGAAATT